>PVJO010017037.1:0-40180 GCA_004026905.1 Hystrix cristata | reverse complement strand
GGTTGTATCCACACAGACCATCTAAATGCTCAGGAGCAAGTAGAGGAAGCGCCTGGCCCAGGCAGTGGGGTGCCGTGTGGGTGTGGAGGCTCAGATACTTCCATGTAGCAATTGAAAGGGCTCAAGAGATTCATTCATTTACTCAGAACTATTGACTAGGTAGTTTCTTCATTTTTGCTATTGCAAATGAAGCTGCCGTGAACCTTCTTATACAAGTCTCCACATGCACAAGTACAGTAGATTCGCTGCAGTGCGTCCGAGAAACTCATTCCACTTTAGCAGACAGTGCCGAGCTGGGTTCCAAAGAGCTTGTCTGTTCCTGCTGTGGATGGCGATGGGGGGGCAGTTTCTTTGCTCCCGGCCCGCTACAGCTTCATTGCTACCCAACTATCAAGTGGAGGTGGGAGCTCCCGGGATCCTATAATCTGCATTTTTCTGATTACTAATGAGGTTGCACATATTTTCAAATAGCCATTAGCCATTCAGATTTCTGTTAGAAATGCTTAGTCATGTCAATTACCTAATTTGCTATCGGTTTCTTAGTCTTTTTAGGAAATCTTTGTATATTTAGGATAGAATCATTTATTACTTCCGTGTCCAAATGTCTGCTTCTGCACCGTGGCTTCTCTTTCCAGTTTGTTTATGAAGTGATGGACGAGTTGCAACTCTTTGTGTAAAGTGAATCAGATTTATCAGTCGTTTCCTGTATGTTTAGCACTTTTTATATTTTGGGAAATATATCCTTCTCATAAATATATCCTTCTCATATTTTCTTCCAAAAGCATGAAAATGAAAAACAAAATACAGGCCAGTGGTCACCTCTGGGGGAGGCGGAGTGTGGCGACACAGTTCTAAATCTCAGGTTGCAGTTCGCTGGTGTCCAAGGTGTGCTGAGGACTGATAACAGGTAGACAGCAGCTAGAAAAGTGGACAGATAGAAAGGCACACAGTACAGGTTCCGTTATACATATGGACAATTTCCCATAGAAAGGAGAGATTTATTGAAGTAATAAGAGATCCCAGCACAGTATAAATGATTCCAGCTGAGATTGTCGACCCCCTTTCTGGCATTAATTTCCATCTGGGAACTGCACCAAATAAACATACCCGGTCTCCTTTAGTTTTTGCAGCCCTGTGATGTTTACCCTGCCTCACAGATGAGGAAGGAGATATCAGAGAGGCTAAGCAACTTGCTTTGGGTCACACAGCAAGGAAGAGGATCTGAGAGGCCTGCCCGGGGCTGTCTGACTCCCATGGGGTCCCTCTGGGCCGTGCGCCTCCCCTCTTACACAGCAGGTGCTCAGTACGTGCCGAGGCCACCCTGCTCTGATCCTCTCCGGGCACACAGCTGCACTTCCTGGCCCTCCCATCCCAGTCCCACCTGCCAGGCTCTGCATGCTGCAGGCCTGGGCAGAGCCAAAGACCCCTTTCAGGACAGCTCAGAGGCCTCTGTGGTGGGACCTTGGCCACCTTGAGGGGAAAGAGAATTAGGAATATACGGAGAATAAGGAGAAACAGAGAGACAGGGAAGGGGACAGAAAGAGAAGGAGGGGCGGGCCAGACGCCAGCAAACCACAGGAAGACAGACAGAGGGCCATGGACAGAAGGCAGACAGAGGGCCATGGACAGCAGACAGCCAGCCAAGCTGGCGAAACAATGGCTCCCATCACCGGGTGGGGCCTGACTAGAGGGCAGCCTCCTTGGAAGAAGCAGCCACAAACACAGAGCAGCCAGACCCACAGGGGACAGAGCCGGGAGGGACACCTGACCCTGCTGGCCTCTGCATGATCTCAGTGTGAGATGAGGATGGTGGAATTTAACACAGACACTCAAAAGTTCTGCATTTAGATTCAAAAATTATCTGCAGGAGGCACAAGGGAGGGAGAACCGCCCCGTCAGCAGGTTCTGTGGGAGCCGAGCTGGAGGCTCGGCCTGCGTGAACAGCCACAGTCTGAGTGGGGAGAAATGATGTCGGACCTGCAGGTGAGCAGCAGGTCCGGGAGCAGGTGACAGCCCACCGTCGTCCCCGGGGCTGGCCAGAGCCATCCAGGTCTTCCCTGCAGGGAGGGAAACAGGCACAGGGTGGGGAATGTCCTGCAGGCTCACAGAGTCAGAGACACAGCAGGGTAGTCTGGGCAGGCCATGGAGTCCCATGGCCCCCAGATGGTGATTTTAGCTGTGGCACTTCCTGTGATCCTGGCAAGTACTCTGCCCCCTCCGAGCTGGTTTCCTCCTCTGCTCCTTGAGGTGAGCTCCTGCTTTGCAGGCTGCTGTGAGGCTGCCGGGGCAAGAGCTGACTGCAGGCTCGGGGGACCGGAGTGCTGTCTGTACCGGGGCAGGGTCGCTGGCATCAGGATTGGCTGGTCTCCTCCCCACCCCCTCTGCATGCACATGTGGCCATGTACTCTGGAGGGGACCTGCGGGGAACTGTCCTAGACGTGGACTTGTTCTGAGTCAGGTTGTCCCGTGACCAGCAGGGAATCCTTGAGCACCCGGATGGAGAGGATGCCTCGGTTCAGGGAAGTGATGTGGTCTGCCACATGACTCGAAGAGCCAGCTCTGTGCCCAACTGACTACAAACCAGCCCTTGGGATCATGATGGAGGAAGCCACCATCCATAGTGGGCAGAGTGCCTTCCACGCTGGCCTGTGTTGGCTTCTGACAGCGCCCCTGCCTGGCAAAGACTCACAGTGGGGCCTGCTGTCTGCTCCAGTTTGCCTGCTGGCATGTTCTGCTGCGTTCACTTTGGTCTTCATTCTGGGCTCCTACAGCTCCTGCACAGCAGGAGGGCCCATTATGCAGATTAGCAAACTGAGGCTCGGAGACCTGAAGAGGCCAGCAGCATTCAAGACTGCAGGGCACCATGCCTCCTTCTGAGGACTCCCTTCCCTGCCTGCCACCCTGAGGGGCCATCCCTTCCACATCCACATGTACCACTGTGGGAAAAACGACCCCACGGGTGCTCAGTAAATGTGGGCTGCTTTTGTTAGGACTGGGCTCGCTTCCTGGCTCTGTCGCTTTGCAGCTGTCTGAGGAAGTCATTTCCCTCCTATACCCACATCCACCACCTAAACTGGGGAGAGTCCTGGTAACAACACAGGCCGCAGGTGGTTGTGAAGAGCAGACCGGGCCTGAGGTGAATGGCCGTGAAGAGCTCAGTATATTGGTACAAACGGGAAAGTGCGGTGCAGTTACACAGCATCATGTGGCTCTGCTGCTGTTTCCCACCACCTGCCTCAGTCTCTCCCAGTGCACCACCCTCCAGCCTGCCTGCTAATGAGGCAGAGGCCTCCATAATGAGCCTACTTTGTCACTTAATGTGCTGGAACCAACTCTGAGGGGCGGGAACGGTGTGGGGAGCAAGGTATCAGTCTGCCTCTGGCTCCCTTCCAGTCCGCTCAATAGTGGACAGTGGGGATGCCCTGCTCGCGGAGAGACGTGGCCGAGGGGATGAGGGTTCCCTTCCGGTGGGCAGCACTCACCTGTGAGACAGGCTGGCCCCCAGGGGGGGTCATTCCTGGGCCACACGGTTCCAGGCCTGGGGTCAGCCCACAGATGGAAGAAGACCGTCTGACGCCTGGCCACAGGCAACATTCGCCTTGTTCTGGAGGGTCAGGAGACGGGACTGGACCGAAGAGGAAGGGAGTGTGGGGCAGCCAGGGCGAGGGCCCCTCCAGCAGTCGGGGGGCGAAGGAGCACAGGGCCGGGGAGCCAGTGGGGCAGAAGGGGCAGCTGTCTCTCATGCTGCGCCCCTAGCCGCGAGGGGGCCGGCTCTTGCAGGACCGGATCTTGGGGTTCCAAGGAGGGCAGGTAGCTCCTTCTCCGGGTCTTTTAGCCCCAAACTCTTGTCCTGACTCATCTCGATTCTTCCCACGTCTGCTCAGATCCTCGTGAAATCCATCTTCTCCATGTAATTTCCATGTCTCTCTCTGCTCCAGGTTTGATTAAAAGAAGGTTATAAACAAATCTCAGGAAAAAGGAAAAGCAGTATCTCCCCGGGGCAGCCGTGGTGTATTGGCAGATGGCAAATTGCTTTGCAACCAATATTCTTATTTCTATCTTTTGTTTTTGTATAGATAAACAGGACTAAACTAATTAGGAGTTTTTCTTTTTTTTACTGAGGTCTTGGCTACAGTGGGATCTCCTGGCCCCACAGTGGATTGGTTACCAGGTTCAACAAGGGATTTGTCTTTACAATTGCAGTTCATTAATGGATTTACGAGGGAGGGAAGATGGGGAAGGCTGAAATCCCAATAAGATCGCTTTACATTTCTCCTCTTTTAATTACATGGTTATCTTCTGGACCAATACTCTGTGAAAATGGAGAAAGAGAGGTTCCACTGCCCCCTCCATTCAAATGTGAGTGTAATCGAGATGGTAAAGGGCACCCAGCTGCCTCCTTTCCAGTTGCCGTGGGGCTGGGAAGTTGGGCCTCTGGAGCCAAGCTGACCTCAGGCAGGTTGGCTGGCATGGGCGGGGTCGCTCTGCTCACAGGTACACATGTCTGGGGCTTGGGTCAGGACAGGCTAGGTCTGCTATTGAGCACCGTGGGGACCTACTATGTGCCGGAGGCTTTCCATGCGTGTCTTTATTAAAGCCCCACAGAGACCCATTTTACAGACCCATTTTGCAGGTGGAGGAGCTAGGCAAGCAGGTATGTGTAGGGCGTTGGGTCAGGTGTAGGAGGCAGGGTGGGTGTCCAACCCTTTACTGGGGACAAAGGAAATTCAGAGGTGTCCTGAGTCACTGGGTAGATAGGCTGGTATGGGAAGCCAGACCTGTTGTCTTGGAGGTTTCTGCTGTTTCTCCTTTCTTTGTGCTGCCATCTGGTGAGCTTTGCTGGGCCTTATTTTCCCATCTGTAAAATGGACTTTCAGACCACAGAAGATGAGCTCGCAGGCCTCTGACTTAGGTGGGCTGTGCTCTGACTAGGGGGCTTGGGGTGACAGGTGTGGAGGGGCCTCCTGTCTGTAGAGCCCACAGCTGTGGTCAGACAGTGGGCTTCATCCCTGTCACTTGAGGCACATACGCAGGTAGGTCAGTCTCTTTAAGATCTTCCCATTGAGGACTCGGAGGGGGAGGTGGCTCCCTTCTCCAGCTGGGCCATCCTCGGTTCGCTCACTCTGGAGTGACACTCTGGAATGCTTGTGAAGGTACCCAGCAAAGTGTCCTAGGGCTCTCTGGGACTGACTCTGCACAGCAGGGGCGGCAGCTCAGACAGGTTGAAGACCGGCTGGAGGATGGATAGGAGCCTTGAAGGTGCATTTTTCATTCCTTGTTCTTTGCAGCTTCTGTTTGCAAATGGCCAAGTTTTTGTTCCCAAATCTCGTGGCAAATGTCTCCAAGCCGAATTGCCAGGGCAGCACTCCAGCCTCAAGGGGCGGCAGAGAGGACCCGACTGCACAGGAGGAAGGATCAGCAGGCAGCAGGTGGTGTGTCAGCTTGCCGTGCCGTGGGGTAGAGCGTAGACGTGGTGGGTCAGGACGGTGGGGCGTAGTGCCCAGAGCAGAGGGACAGTGTCGGTGTGTGGGGCCTGAGCTCCTGCCTCCCGGCCCCAGCAGAGGCACCGAGTCCGGCACCGAGTCTGCACGGCGGCTGCGTGCACGCTGGGTCCCACGGCAGCTGAGGACCCCAGGGCCAGGGCTCCATGCCTCTGGGAGCGGCAGGGGAGAGGCCAGGCCCCCACACAGGGAGCCCAGAGTCTCTACCCGGCACACCTCGATATTGTAATCTGCTCAGCAGCCCTTGTGACGAGCCACAGAAACGGCTTGTCACCGGGGGTGGGTAGGCCTTGTACCTGGGCACGTTCAGTAAGGCTCCAGGCCCACCTCTCCCAATACAGATGTGCCCATGCAGGGATATTGGGAGCCCATGGAGGGACAGGTGACTGAGAGTCCCCGGTGGTCCCTCAAATACCACAGAGGGCCACAGACTCTGCAGTCCTCGGGCCCTGTCTGAGTTAGCTGTACCTGGCAGACGCCTCAGTGCTGGCTCAGGACAGAGGTACTACTGCAAAAGGGGAAAGTGAGGCAGGACAGCAGAGGCCTCCGGTGGGAAGCTTACTCCTGGCCCGTAAGCTTTTTCTCCTTCAGGTGGAAAACACTGTCCCCAGAGCTGCCTCTGTCCCCGTCTGTGCGTTACTATAGCAGCCACCTCAGCTCCCGGCGAGGCGGAGTGGAAAATAGGTCAGATCAGTAATGAGGCCGCACGGTCCTGATCTCCCCCCGATGGGAACTGCTTTCAGAGGCATCGCCTCCACATCAGAGGCGGCCCACGGCAGACCCTGGATGAAAGGCCAGCGCCTCTGAGCCCGGACACTGGGCTCGGGAGAGCCGCCTACGCCTCAGGCTCAGTGGATCCCTCCTTGATCCTCCCACGGCGAGTCACGGTGTCAGGCAGGCACCGGCTCCTGCCTGGTTTTCTGAAGATGTCACTTGATGCCCGGACCCAGTAGTGAGTCCAGGTCCCTGGGAAGGGCCACCAGCTCCCACCAGGCTGCCTGAGACTCCATGTAGGGGCTGGTCATGGCAGCTCATGGCCAACAAGCGATTCTTAATCCCCACACACCAAGGTTTGAATCTGCTCCTGTCACTCTATGCTGTGTCCCTAGTTGAGCAGCTCTACTTTCTCCTTGCTCACGCGGGGACTAACCTTAGTCACAATTTTGGTACAAAACCCACAGAGGTAACAGCTGTGGAGTGTGGAAAGTGGCAGGTTGTGATGGGCAGGGCAGGATGGGCAGAAGTCTGCCTCCACCTCATGCTGTGTGAACTTGGGCACAGTTCAGCCTCTCGGAGCCTCAGTTTCCTCATCTGCGAATGGACACATGATGATGACACAAAAGGACAAGACTGTTCAAACCTTGTTTACTCAGTGTGACTTCCCGGCCACCCTACTTAACTCTAATCCTACCCCCACCATACCCCTCTACAGTCTATATCGTTTGTTTGTGCATCATGTGTAGTGTTTGTTACCTGTGGCATTTGTCCACCGCAGCGTCAGCAAAGAGCAGGGATCTTTGTTTTCTCACATACTACAATGGCATGCAGTAGGTGCTCAATAAATGCTGTTGAGTGAATCTGAAATTCCCTGGTATGGAACCTGGCACGCAACATCAGCACGATCAGTGGCCAGTGTTTTCTCTCTGGTGTCCTCTCCTTTCACTGTGGGCTGCACATCTGGGCGTGACCTCCCACCAGTGGCAGGAATTGAGGAGCTGACTCCCATCTCAACCTCCTGCACCCCAGGCAGGCATCTGTGTTTCATCACTTCCCTCCCCCCCGATCACCTTTTATGCCACCTGCCCTTTGGAAGGAGCACAAGGCCCTGCTGTGCAGGAGCCCCCAGTCAAGTGAGGGTGGGTTGGGGACAATCACTGAACAGGAAAAGTAGGGGAGCCACTGGCCTCTGTGTCCTGGAGGTGGGGAAGTGCCCAGACTTGCCGGGCCTGAGCTGCAGGCTGGGGCAGCCCGAGTCTGTGTGGCCTGCAGAGCCTCTGCCCCTTCCCGGGGGTTGGCAGAGCCCCTTGCAGCTCAGAGGGGCACAGGCCAGACGGGGGCAGAAGGGGCATTTCCTGAGGCTCCTGAGGCCCAGGGGGCCTGGCTTGTCCCAGCCCCACAGCTAGATCTGCAGACTCTAGACTCTGATTGGGTCTGTCTCCGCAACAAGCTCCCGGGCTCCCAAGCTCCATGCCAGGAGCTGCTGAGGTTGTGCTGGTGGGGAGGCCACCTGGATGTCCGGTCCTGGAGGACCTGTGTGGATCCAGAGTTCCACCCCCAGCCGCTCCCAGGAGTCACACTCCTTTCCAGGAAAACCGGAACTGGGCCTCAGACCAGCCTTGCTCAGAGCCGTGGAAAGTGCGGTGAGGGAAGCAGTGGGAGGTGGGAGGGCACCATTAGGGAGCAGACTGGGCCCTCAGAGGGACAGAGGGACCGGGAGTGACAGTGTGCTCTGGCGTCTGGCCCTCAGGCTGCTCACGTGGAGGGAGACACCCCAGAAAGCCCCACTCGGCAAAGAGTGCATCCCGTTGGCTCCTCCCAATGAGCACAGGAAGCCACAGCTGTGTCTTGTGGGCTGTGTCAGGGCTTCAGGGCCACTGGACCCTCTTAACCTGGGGAGTCCATGGAGTCGTGGGTGGGAGCCTGGAGTGGACCATGTGAGGAGGACAGGGACTCAGGGCTCCAGGGACCTGCGCTTTGATGCTCAGAGGAGCCTGAGATCCTGGGCCCACCCTCCTCTTCCTGCGGATGCCGAAATGGAGGGAGGGTCCGGAACCTGCCTTCTTCTGGGTGGAGGAGTCTCAGATCCCCCTGTCCCTCCCAGGGCATCCGTGACACACAGGATCTTGGAATCGGAGCTTCTTTTGTAGACTCCAAGACCCTTTAACAGAGGCTTGAACCTCAGACTCTGCACGCCTCCCCTGTTCACATCATCCCAGGACTGCAGGATCACAGATACACTCAGAGAATCAGAGACAGAGTCATCAAATTAAGGGATCGCCGGGAAAGCTTCGCAGCCCTAGTTATGTGTTCGGCACTTGGAATTACAGACGGCTCAGCGGAGGGGAGGTGGGCGTCCCGGCCCCTGCCAGGGACTTCGGGCTGCCTGGCAATGCAGAAGGCCCCTCTGCTCTGCCCCTCGAGGAACAGCTTGAACACTCAGGATCAGAAGGCACCTCACACAGGGAGCTGGCTGCCGTGGGCAGATCTACAGATGCTGACCTTGCGTCCCTGGTCTCCCCTCCACATCCCACCCCCGGCCCAGCCAGCCCCCGAGGACAGCAGTGGATCTGAGAGTCACAGGAACCAGGTTTCTCCTAGGTGAGCACAAGGACCTGACGCCGCCCTTCAGTGAGAGTGCGCTGGGTCCTCCAGGTCAGAGTCTGGTCCCTGGCCGTGGGGACTCAGCAAGTGCCTCAGCCCAGCTCAGTTCATCCAGGCAGGAGCAGAGGACTGAGGCAGGATTCTGGGGACGCAGAGAGTGGCTTGGCCTGGGGTCTGAAAGGAAGGACGAGGGTAAAGAGGATGCCAGAGCCAGCCGTGTGTGAGCAAGGATGGTTTATGGGCTGAGCAGCCCTGCCTGGGAAGTTCACTCAATATGTCAGAGCCTCAGTTTCTCCAGCTGTAAAATGGTCAGGTAGAGCCCACACTGTGATCAGTGCAGGGCTGGGTTGGGATCAGTGAAAGCACCCACCTCCAGCACAGTCCTTTGTACAAGTCTGGACAGAAAGGCTGCCCTGCCCCCCATCCTCAAGCTTGGGGATGTGCAGGAGCAGGCTCACTTTAGACGGTGGAGATGTGGAAGGGTGGCCCAGGTTCAGGGACCAGCCTGGGAAAGGCCCGGAAGCCAGAGCGGGGCAGGAGTGCTTGGGGAGCGGCACGCAGTGCCCCTGGGGTATCAGGATGTGGGGTGAGCCGGCAGGCCTGGGAGGGAGCGGTGGGGCCGGGAGCCGCGGTGCACAGAGGTTGCTTCCTGCAGAGACTGCTGCCCTCAGCCTGGGGATGGAGGACAACCACTTGGTCTCCTGAGACCCCACCAGTCAGGGAGAAGCAGAAGAATCAAACTAAGACACACCAGAGAGATGATCAGAACGATGAGATCCGTTCCCAGCCAAACCCCAGCCCGTGCTGCCTGGATCAATTGGATCTAAGTTCCCTTCAAATGTCAACTGGGGAATAAAAGAGAAAGTCCCCTGATGAGCCTGGGCCACAGTACCAGCACCGGCCCCGGGGGCAGATCTGGGGAAGCAGCCAGAGGTGTGTTGTGGGGTCACCAGAGTCTGGGTGAGACCTCAGTCCTGCTTCTATGAGCTGTGTGACACGGGACAAGTTTCCTAACCTCTCTGTGCCTCCCTCGCTTTCCCATCTCCCATGTGCTCCTCCTACCTTAGTGAGTTTATCCATCCCCAAGTCCAGGCCAGCTCTGCCTTGCTGTCCAGCTGTTCCCCAGAGTGTGAGCCAACGCCCACACTTATGCACAACCCCGGCCTCCCTGTGAACAGCTGCCGTCTCATTTAGTGCCATCTCCCTTCTGCTTCTTCTCCTAGGTCACCCGGTTCTTCCAGGTCACTCAGAGACTGGCTATTAATGGGTGGACCCTGACTCTCAAAGGTTTCTGGGTGACCCAAGCCAGGCCACTGCCCTAGCTCTGTCCCTTGGAGGCTCCTCACTGCTGGGAAGGTGTATGTGCATCTGTGTGGCCCTGGGCCCGGCAAAGCCTTTGCCTTTGGGGAGTTTTCAGAGAACAGAATTCCACCCTCCACCCTGCTCTAGTTCCTCATTTTATGGTGTAAGAACATGGCGGGCAAGAATACAAAGGCACAGAGGTGCTGTGGTCTGCATGTGGCTTGTCCCCCAAAGGTCCCCAGTGTGGCAGTGCTGGGAGGGTGGGACCTTTGGGGGTGGAGTGTAGTGGGAGGTGGCCAGGTTGTTGGGTGCACTGCTGGTGGAAGGGATCCAGAGGTTCTCCTGGGACTCCAGTTAGTTCTCCCGAGAGTGGACTGTTATAAAGAGCAAGGCTGGCCCCTCTCTGCCCTCTGGCTTCCTGGTTGGCCACCTGATGTCTGCTCCTCACACAGCCTCCCACCAGGATGCTACCCACCGTGAGTCCTCATCAGAGGACCTAATCTTGGATGTTCGGCTTCCAAAACTGAGTTAAATAAACCTCTGTTCTTTACAAATTACCCAACCTTGGTATTTTGTTATAGCAATGGAGAACAGTGACATAATAGAGTAAAGATCAGTAATGGAGTCACGTCCTTGAGTTCATCCTGCAGACCAAGTGAGAAGCTGCCGGCGTGTGGTGGGTGGAGGTACTGAGCCCCTTCCAGGTGGGCTCTGCTCTGTCAGCCCAGCAGGCTTGGAGATGGGCCGTTTCTGGGTCTGTGGTCCCAGGGTGTCTCACAGTGGGACACACAGTGAGTTGCACTGATTAATAGATGGAGTTTTCATTTTTTGATTCTGGTTTTGGCTTCTAGAACCATGACATGCAAATGTATGCAAATGAGCAGAGGCGGGTTGAGGGGGAAGGGAAGCAGCCCCTTGGACTGGGCTGGTTTCTCAGCTCATCTGCCCGGTGGGAAATCTAGGAGCCTGGGTGCCCCGTCCTTGTAACAGTGGCGGATGATGCTTTCCACTGCACAGGGCTGCTTGGGTCCAGGGAGGTCAGTGCGAGGTGAGCACCACCCACAGGACTGCTGTGAGCTCCAGTCCCTTGGCGAGCAGTGATTGGTGTTCTGCAGCTGAGCCCTGGCCTCTTTCCCCTTCCAGAGAGGTGCATTTCACGTGTGACCTTTGCTGAGTGTGGCCATTCCTCTGGGAGAGTTTATTATTTGAAATTTGAACAGCCTGGAAGTTTCAGTCTGTATAGTGGATGGAAACTGTGGCTGTGCAAATACCATAGCGATTATGTAGCAGTAGGCTGAGCGGGGCTGGGCTGGCTGGGCCTCTGCAGGGTGGGTGCTGCAGGGTGGGTGCCAGGGTTGGGGAGCGGGAGGGACTCAGGTGCAGGATTTGTTCACAAGCCTCTTTGAGTGGCTAGCTCTGAGCAGGTGCGACTTACAGAGTTTGCTCAGTGTGGTCAGGGAGAGGCAGGCGGAGAGCCACTGAGTACCTGCTGGG
Source organism: Hystrix cristata (assembly GCA_004026905.1). Classification (NCBI taxonomy): domain Eukaryota; kingdom Metazoa; phylum Chordata; class Mammalia; order Rodentia; family Hystricidae; genus Hystrix; species Hystrix cristata. The sequence continues at coordinate 28,562 of PVJO010017037.1, read as the reverse complement.
TGTCAGGACTGCGTCCTGCCACGCTCGTCAGCCCCGGCCGGCCCCACGAGGACGCTGCCTTTCCACCTTTCTAAAGGGAAGCCTGTGACTGGAAGAGAGACTGACTTGTCTCAGTTCACTCAGCTCGTTAAGTGGAGGGAGAGGATTTGAATCCAGGCTTGGCTGGTTCCAGGATTTCTGATCTTCCTGGCCTCAAGCAGGAAGGACACAAGGTTTTTGCGCACCATGGAGAGTGAGCCTGGAGACCTGGGTGTGGGACCCGACCACTGATGCAGATGGAGTAGAGTTGGAAGGATCAAAATTCACTTTGAGTCTAGGGACTTTTCTGTCCAAGCTCAGGGCCAGGTACCCTGGAGGAGGCCAAGGGAGGGGGGCCCAGCCCTCGGAGATGAGCGTCCAAGGAGGTAAACAGAGGCACACACAGATATTCCAGGGAAGGATGCACTTGGGAAGGCTTCCTGGCAGAGGAGGCTGTGCATGCAGAAGGTACTGGGTGGAAAGGTGTGGGAAGGGCACGCCGGGCTGGGGACACAGTGGTGGGAATGCACGGACTGTGACGTTCCTTTAACCACACGTGTGTCTTTGGGTTTGCAGACTCGGCCTTAGGTCCTTGCCGTAGACATGACTCAGAATTGCGTGCAGTTGCCAGAGGTCTGGTTAGGACACCACGCTGGGTAACACCGTGCTCATAATCTCTCTCTTTGCAACAAAACTTGGTCGCTTAAAACCATCCACACTGATTATCTCTCACGTCCTTTAGAGTTGAGAACGGAGTCCTGGTTCAGGGCCTCACACAGGCTGCAGTCAGCGTCAGCCAGGGCTGCGGTCTCACAGGAGGGTCCGCTGGGGGAGGATCTGGTTCTAAGCCTCTGTGGATGCTGGCAAAGCCATTTCTCCTGGATGGCTGGACTGAAAGCCTCAGGTCGCACTTCCCTGCTGGCTGCTGGCCGGAGGTTGCCCTAGTTTTCTATCCTCTGGGTCTCTCCAGTATGACAGTTTGCTTCACGAATACACTAAAGCCAGGAAAATGATACAGACAGAGTGCCAGCGGGACAGATGTCATAGTTTTTTGTCACTTAATTTCAGGAGTGATACCCCATTGTGTTTGCTATATTATTTTCACTAAAAGCAAATCATCGGGCCCAGGCCACACTCAAGAGGAGGGGATCACACAAAGGCATGAATGCAGGAGGCTGGGGCCCCGGGGGGCCACGTCCACAAGCTGCCCAGCACACAGATAATTCCGGCACGTGAGGCGCTAGATGTCTCCCCGGCTCTGGCTGGGCGGCCTCAGGACGTCCATCGCCTCTCAGCCTCTGTCTCCTCATCGAGAGAGTAGGTAACAGCTGCATGTGCTTCACGGGGGTATGATGAAATATATAATGTGACAACACAGCTTGGGACCTCCTATGTGTTTAGAATATGTTTTTCACCTCTTCTGTGCTGCAGGAGAGAGTTGAGGGAGCCATTAGTTGGGCCTTGAAAAGACTTCACCAAAGAGAGGAAGTCCGGGCCTTGAATGTCGCATAGGAGCTTCTCAGCAGGAGGGCAACGGTGGGTCAGGGTGTTGAGGCACAGCAAGGACACGCTTGGTCTGGATCTTCCAGCGGGGGAGGAAGGGGAGAGGTGGCTGCTGGTCAGGCTGCTGAGTAGGGAGGCGTGACACCATGAGCAGCTGAGGGCGGGAGCCGTGGTCCTTGAGCTGTGACACAAGAATCGAGGAGGGCGGCTGTTCTTCCTGGTGACAGCAGATGTCCCAGGGGAAGAGGAGGAGCGGGGAAGGGAGGGAGGCTTCGGGCTTCTGTGGATGAGGTGTCGTACTCCCAGACCCCTGCTCCCCTGTCCAAATACGGGGCCCCTCATTCACCAGATAGTATGTCTTTCAAGAGGGTGACGCAGAACATCACACTCCGAGTGAAGCCTGCCTGAGAGCAAGCTCTGCGTCCTGCTGGTGGGACATCCCGCCGTGACCCAGTTGGTAGAAGGCCTTGTCACCTCCAGGGAAGGAAGGGACCAGTAGCACCAACTGGTACAGACGCTAAACCTCAGCACTTGGTGCAGGCCGCCTCTAGCTTCCTGTGTTGTCTCTGGAAGTGTGGGAGCTGACAGGGGAGCTGAACGCCCCTGACAGAGGAAGGAGCAAACTGAGGCCCAGAGAGGGCAGGGACCCACCAGAGGCCACCACCAAGGGAGGGTCTGGTGGGCCCTCTCTCAGCTTCGGGTCCCCAGCAAAGGAAGAGATGCGTTCTGAGGGGCCCTTCCCCGGGAGGAGCAAGGGAAGGGAGGAGAAAAAGGAAGCCCGTGTGGGAGACACAGAGAAAAACAAGGTGGGCCAGAAATCTGCTGTTTGTATCTTCACTGGGGACAGAGGCACAGGGATTCAAGAATGCACAGAGCCAAGCGTCAGGGGATCCCAGGAAGGGACAGCTGGCGACCGTGGGTGAGACCAGTGAAACCTGCAGAATCGGATATTAGTTTTCTCTGTCTCTGATGTCTGGACACACTGAAATCTCATGCTGCTCAGCTGGGGTGGAAAGTTGATTTGTTCAAAGAAAATAAAATGCGCCGCTGAGCTCTCCGTGCCCTGGATACAGATCTGGGCAGGCGGAGGGCGGCTGACAGGCAGCCCTGGCCCGCGCTGCTGACCTGCTGGGCTCCAGCTGTGACGCTGCAGAGTTGGGGATGGAACGGGGCCCCCCAGGTCCTGAAGAATTGCCCGACTCTCTGTGAGGCAGCCTGATGAGGGGCAGGGTGAGGGAATGGGGGGTCGGGGTGCCCCACGCTGGCAGCATGGTCTCTGAGTGTCCCTGGGTCTTGCTGGCCTGTGGGTGGCAATGCAGGCATGTGACAGATGAGCTTGGACCTCAGCAGCTCTGGGTCTCCTGTACTTGAGGGAACTTGGGTCCTTTTCCCTCCCTCCCTCTAGTGTAAGGGACCCTGGTGTCCAGTGTGGCTAAAAATCTAACTCAGAACAGCCATAGCCACTGGGTGGGGCCTGTTCTATCTGCCCTGCTGTCCCCTTCTCTCCTGGGGAAGCCTCCCAAGGTGGCTCTCGGCTGCCCTGCCAGTCACGCCCCCACGGGAAGGCCAGTGTCTGTATCAAGCGGCTGGATCTCCATGCCCTGCAGCTGGTGTCCCGTAAGAGATTCTGCTCAGAAGCGGAAGGTCCCCCGCTGGCTCACCTCATCTCCTGGGTCCCTGCCGCTATTGGCAATAAGGCTAAAGTGAAATTGTTAGGGCGCTCAGCTTGCTGTTTGGGGTACGTGTCTCAAGGGGACATGGGCTTTCAGTAACGAGAATGTTGGGGCCCAAGCTCGGCTGATCCCAGGGACAGGAGTGACCATACCTGGGAGGCATCGGTGGTTCAAGCCCTCGTCAGCTGATGTCCTGGCTACCCTGATGTTCAGATCCAGCTGTGAGAGTAAACAATAAGGAAATCACCGTCCAGTCACAGGGGTCAGAGGCGAGGGAAAGAGAAGACAGCTTACTCTGCAGGAATTGGAAATAGGCTGAAGGAAGTATCTAATCTGGGTTTCGACGAATGAAGAGGAGATTTCTGAATGAATTACAGAAGGGCATTTTGAAAAGAACCAGAGGAGCAACGTGTGCTAAATGGCAGAGTCAGAGAATAGAAAGCTCAGGGTTTATGTGGATCCAGAGTGAGGCTTGGCTGGGTGGAGAAGGGCTTCGGATACTTGGTTTGGGGATCTCCAGCCCTGCCCACTGCTTACAGTTGTTTGGGCCTCTTTCCACCCCTGTCACTATGGATGCCCAGGTGGGCCATCTGCCCGGCTCCATCAGCCCCATTGCAGTTTTCTACACCTGCTGTTTGGTCCACCTGCAGGCCATTCCTACCCTGCCCCTGGCTGACCATTGCAGTCACACAGACCTGGTCTCAATCCTCAAGCTCTTTTTCCTAATTTGTAATTTGGGGCTCATAGCAGCCCGTAAACTGCTGGAAAGGTCATCAGATCCTGGGCTAGGGAATGGGGAAGGGCTGCAGGAGCAGGTGGGGCCTCGGGGCCAGCAGAGGCCCTGTCAGGGCCCAAGCCAGAGCCAGGTCGAGAGAAGGAGCAGCTCAGGTATCAGGGCAGGGCAGGGGAGGCGGCCTGGAACTCTGACCTAGACCTGGGGGAACCTGGGACCACAGAAATCCTACCCCCCCAGAGCACTGGTCCTTGAGCTGCAGTGGGATGCATCAAGACTCCGCTCTGTTCTCTTGGTAGAAGCTGCTGGTGTCCATGGGAGGAGTCCCCGCCACCAAAGTCAATCCTTGAGGTCTGTCTGCAGCCACCTGGGCCCAAGCCAACCACAATATCCTACTTTCCAAGGCCCGAGTGACTGGTTCCAAGGGGATCGATGCAGCGGAGTGAATCCTGGGTTGGGCGGGGGGAAGACTTCCTGACCCCAGAGCAGGGGCATTGCTGCCATAGCCATCTGGTCCATCTCCGTCGGCAGAAAGCCTGACTGAGGACCAGGCCTGCTCAGAGAAGCCAGGAGACACCGGGTGAGAGAGAAAGACAGAGGAGAGAGAAGCCAGGCCAGAGAGATCATGGGAATCCAGATCAGACTCTGGAACTCAGACTTCTCAGTTACTACAGCCCATGAGCCCCTGTTTGGTTATATCAGTTTGGGTTGAATTTGTATTGTTTTCTTTAAAAGATTTCAAATGGTCCTCTGAGTTGCTTGGTCTTTGCAGGGGGCACAGGGACCCTCCCGGTTTCTGAGCGACTCTCGGCACTGGGTGTGTGGCTCTGGCCTTCCTCCCACACTGCAGCATCAGCCTCCGCCCCCACACCCTTAGCGTGTGTCTTGGCACATTTGTGCTGCCGTATCAGAATACCCCGGACTGGGCAACTCGGAAGGAACAGAGACGTTCTTCACACACTTCGAAGCCCAAGAGCAAGGTGCCTGTGTCTGGCGAGGACTCTCCTGGTGCATCATTCTGGGGGAGAGGTGGAGAGGGAAAACACAAGCTGGGGCCTCGCCAGTCCTTTTGTAAGGAGCCCACTCTTACATCAGACCACTTATCAGCGCTGTGCCAGGTGACCCAGACACCTCCTTAGGCCCCACCTGCAATATCCAAACCACGAACTCTGGGGACACATTCAAACCCTGGCAGTGAGTCTCTTCTCCACTTTACGAAAGGATGCCGAGGGCCACAGAGACAGAGTGATCCCCAGGTATCCAGAGAGTGAATTCTCCAGCTGCTTGCCCATTCTCAGCAGAGGGGACTTCACTCAGTCCGGTCACCAACACCAGTCTCTGCAGCCCCACCCACCCCAGCCAGCCTGCAGAGCTGCCCAGGTGAGTTGTGGGAGGTGAATGACATGGGGGCTGAAACCCAAACTGGAAACAACCAGATTTAGACACAGAAGGGTTAAAAAATAATAACGATGAACTAGGAATCTGTGAAGCTGATGAGCTGATGAGAAATGTCAGAAGAAAACCCTACTTACCTGGTGGGCTGAGTCTTCTGCTCCTGGGAGACCCTGCCCCTCTTCTTTGCCCTGTTCCCTGTGTCCCTGCCCTGGCTCCTCCGTGCTTCCCTCCTTGCCCAGAGCCTGGCTTGCAGCAGCCCCCCACCCCACCCCTCCGTTGTCCTGAGGCTCTGGCTCAGGGCTCAGACCCCAGAGCCCAGGATTTGCCTGTCCCATCCACTGTGGCGTTCCTGGGACCTGCCCTGGCCCTGCACACAGTAGGTGTTCAATGCACAGACCTGGAGCCCTCAGACTCCATCACCAGCAGCTGGGGACTCTGCATGGCTGCACAAAGTGCCCTGATGTTCCTTCTTGCCAAGAGACAGCAGCAGACCCATGTGACTCTCGAAGAAGAAGCAATTTTGTGGAATTCTCAATCTCTTTTTACCTGCAGTCCTGATCCATTTCGTTATTGACTTCAGCGGCTTAATGTGCCAGCTTCTCTCTGGGAGAGCTGGTGGCAAAATGACAGGAAGGCAAGGTCTCTGCGCCCTTTGCTCCGGCTTTTATCCATCCAATTTCATGCAGTTGCAGCCCCGGCCACCACTCGGCTAGAGAAATGTTGGAACTATATTAAATCACAGGACACGGGCAGGTGACAGGAGAACGCTTGTCACCCACTCCTGCCCATCCTCCAGGCTCCCAAGCCCCTGGAGGGGAGGGACCATCTCTTCCCGTCTCGCCTGCTCTGAGTGGCTGGCTCAATTCCACAGCCCTGCTCCAGAGTCACTTCTGTGGTGCTGGAAGTGATTTTCTCCAGGTGAGAGGGGACATGGCTGGGCGCCATGCTGAGCACCTGCTCCATAGCCTCCCACAGGACAGCGCCAGGCCCAGAGCCCAGCAGGACATCACGTCACAGGCCCTGGCTGCTTGCCCCCTTTTGACCTTTACTCGTCTATTGCTTTGCATTTCGGTTAGTGTCTTAGGGTGCCTTAAAAATACCATAAACTGGGGAGCATAAACAACAGAAATTTATTCCTCCTAGTTCTAGAGGCTACAAGTCCAAGATCTGGGTACAAACATGGTCTGGTTCTGAGGCCATCTGTCTTCTGGGCTTGCAGATGGTTGTCTACTTACGGCTCCTTATATGGTGTAGGAGACAGAGCAAGTTTTCCAACATCTCTTTTTCTTTTTCTAAATTTTTGTAATGCTGGGGACTGAAAACACTAAGCTACATCCCCAAACCCCATTTTAAATATTTTAGTATGAGACAAAGTCTTGCTAGGTCAATAAGTTGCCCAGGCTGGGCTCTAACTTTCAATCCTCCTGTCTCAGCCTCCGGAGTGCTAGGACTACAGGTGTGTGCCATTGTGTCAGCTCAGTGTCTCTTCTTGTAAGAGTTCGAATCCCATAACAAGTTCCCTGCCCTCATGACCTTACCTAAACCTAAGCACCTCCCAAAGGCCCTTTCACCAAACACCACACTGGGGCTCAGGGTTTCAACATGCAAATTTTGTATGAGAATGCTTGAGAGGAAGACACAAGTCCGTCCACAGGGGAGCATGACACAATCTCACTATTATAAGCGCAAAGAATGTCAGGGGCCCTGTTCTCGACTTTGAGTCCTAAACCCACTTCCCAGATCGAACACGGGAAATACGAGTGGTATTCTTGCTGCCACTGTCCAACTCATTTATCAACATTAACTCGACTTACTCTCATATCAACGCTATGAAGCACACACTATTTTTAGGAGAGAGAAACTGAAGCTCGGCGCACTGGTACGGCCCTTTCAGTACTCTGTTAATAATATCAGAGAAACTTCAGCCCAGGTCCAGGAGATGCCAAAGCACCCTTTCCACCATGGCTTGTAGTTTTCTTAGTGAGAGTTTTCTTTCTTTTATAAACTCGGGAGATTTGGTACATAGTCATTTGTAACTTGCCTTTCATTTGAGCGTACTTCCCCTTATAAATCTGCTCCATCTCTCCACGCCTGCCTGGTGCTGTGCTGTAATAGGCACCATCATTAATTTTCCTCTGTTCCCTCCTGATGTGTTTGTGTTTAGTATTTATGTGGCTTTTTTCTATTATAGGCAACATTACCTGCCATTTCTTTTCCCCGATTCATTTGAAATTATTTCTAATTTTACAGCCACTCCTATTGTTGTGTAGTCAAGCAGATCACATAAAGAGAAAGCAGCCGTGTGCCACCCTTCCTGACGACTCGTCTCCAGGTTTTGCCCACTTCCGTTGATGCCGCTCTGATCAGAGTCCCCACAGTTACTCGGACACTGAGCCGAGATGAGCTCAGGGCGGGCGTCACACCCAAGACCATCTGGGACCAAACTCTGACTCCAAACTCGGTGTGTCCGGCAGGCCACTGTCCTCACGTAATTGAGAATATTACTCCCCACGTTCCAGGCTATTAGGAGAAGGATAACGAGGGCACCGGTGTTTGGCAAACGCATTATGCAAATATTAATCTTCCCAGTGACACTGGGTCTGGAGGAGTCGCTAGGCGAAAATCCTTCTGACAAATCTTAAGAATAAAAATGCAAAGGTCAGATACAGAGCCGGGGAAACTCGGGTGCCGCCGTGTGTGCGCCACGTTCGTCCCGGGAAGATCACGCGTTAACTACCTGCGTCCAGACCTTCACGGCCTTTGTTAGATTTATGGTGTCTTGGGAGCTTTGTGATTTTTTTATTGTAAATGGCATTTTTATTTCCGTAGACTGACTTTGCATCTAGCAAACATGTGAAACACTCTTTTATTAGCTGTAGACTCTCGGGTTTTCCAAAGAGGCAACGACAGTAAGTACAGGTAATGACAGCTCCATCGCTTCCCATCCGATGTGAGCACCTTTCACTTCTGTCGTCTGGCTAAGGGCGCTAGCAAACACCTTCTGCGTTGGGCGTTGACGGTGGTGACAGCCATCCTTGACCCATTCCTGATCTCAGGGGAAAATCTTGGCGGCATTTTTTCACACAGTGTTTTTGCTGTGGGGTTTTTTGCAGTGTATCTTTTATTTCCGTTTGCTAGGAGTTTTATCAGGGATGGGTGCCAATTTTGATCAAATGCTTTTTCTGCATCCAGCTAGATGATCATCTGCTTTTAAGACATCTCCTGATGTGATAAATTACATTAATTAATGTACTGATGCCAAACTAACGTCGCGTTCTTAGGAAAAAACAAAATTCGTCATGCTCTATTACCTTGTTTATTCATTACTGGAATTTTCAAACCAAATTTATTGTTTTATTTTATTTGTTTATTTGTTTATGGCAATGCTAGAGACAACCCAGAGCCTCACACATTTTCGGCAAGCACTCTACTACTGAGCTCCACCCCTACCCTTTCATGCTAAATGTTTTTTTTTTTTTTCATGCTAAATGTTTAAGTCTTTTTACATTTACATTTTAAAATGAGCATGCTCTGCAATCTTCCATTTCTGGTCTGACTTTAGATTCAAGCCTTTGTTAGTCTCACAAATGGAAGTCTCTTCATAATGCCTAGCTTAAATGTTTGAGAGAACTCAGTCATAAAATCACAAGGATAAAGTGTTGCATGTGGGAAAATTTTGATTCAATTTCTTTCATGGTTGTAAAATTATGGAGAATTTAAAAATTTCCATTTGGGTTAGTTTTGTAGTTATATTTTTTTCCTGGGAATGCATTCAATTCATTTAAAAAGTCAAATTTATTAGCATAAAGTTGTTCATGAAATTTTCCTGTCTTCTATTGCTATAGTTGCTGTAGTTATTTCCCTTTTCCATTGTGTTTATAGTTACTTTTGCTCTCTCTCTCTCCCTCTCTGTCTCCCCCCATCCCACTCCATCTTCCGCATTTTTAATTTCATGTTAGATTTAACTATTCTACGCCTCAGTTTTCTCACAGGGCACTGAAAGGTACAGTCACCAAGGTAAACCAACCCGGAGAATTTGGAAGATGAGCGATTGGGAAGAAGGTGGCCACAGCGGTCCCGGGGGCGGAAGTGGGTGAGGGGCAGGGAAGGCAGCTCCTGCTCCCAGGTGTGGCTAGTGGAGGGAGGGGACCTCTGTGGGGAGTGTGTGGCAGCCACAGCAGCTCCTGAACCTTGAGCAGTATTCTTGGGACCTCTCACTACAGAGCAACAAGAAAAGTAACAAAGACAAGAAGCCTTGCAGTGGGGTGGATTGACAAAGAGGGACTTTGGGAGTTGGGGTGGGGCACCAAAGGTCAGCCAGAGAGACCTTTGTCAGGAGACTCTCTAGTTCCTATACACACACCCACTCAGGCCTCAGGGAAGAGCCGGCATATGCCTGCCTGTGATGGCTGAGAGCATCAAAGGAGGACCATAGACAGTATTAGACAGCCCAAACTCTGCCCTCTTCCTTTAGGGGCTCCCTCTCCTGCCGGAACTCTGGAGAGGAAAGAAGAGGGGGTGGGCAGACCATTCACTCCACCTTCCCCACCCTTTAGAGCTGGGGTCTTGAAATCCTGGTGAGACCTGCGCTAGGGAGAAGAGAGAGGTGAGAGGCACCTCACCTAACCTCACCGGAACTTATGATGCCTGCAGGTGGGCAGGACTGAGTACAGAGGCTGCTGGGGCTGGGGTGGGGGCAAAATGAAGATGGTGGTGCCTGAGGTATGGAAACTGGGAGAATAAGCCCTCTATCTTCATTGTCTTTAGGTTGACTTTAAGAATCACCGATTTTAGAGGTCACATCACTAATCAATTTATTATTAGTTTCCCGCTAGCTTTGCTGTAGCTGACACCCCTGCTGTGTGGGTCATCATGGTAACAATTGCCTGGGTAGCTTTTTGGGGACTTGAAACTACTGAATCCACGTGAGCTTCTGCAGGTGTCTGATGGGTGACGATTTGGAGTCAGAAGACTGAAAACCACCTTCAGATCATGTTAGCGCCACCGTTTTCCGAATATGTGTCCCACAAGAGTGGTGAAGACTGATTACACAGGAGAAGACCACTGATGACCTTACCTCCAGTCACTTTTCGCCACATCTTAAGTCACCCTGACTCATTATTCCCCAACTACCCCTCAGCCCTATTCTCAGGGAGGTGGATTTGAGACTGGGCCTCCTCCTCCTCCTTGCAAATAAACTCTTATTTTGCAGACCCGCTTGTTTTAGTGATTGGCAGACTATGTGATGGGCACAGTGGACCTGGTTTGGTAATGATGTCCACGGGGCTGAGAGGAAATTTGACTGCAGGAAGGGCTGGAGGATTGGTGCTGTTTCCTGTTTGTGCCCCTCAGCTCCTGCCTAGTCAGAGAATCAGAGGCAGATTTATTGTGTATTTTTAAGAAAATATAAAGTCTGGGGACTTCCACAAACCCTTCCCCAGAACTTTAAGCTCTAGGGTTATATGTAACAGCAAACACTTGAGAACAACCAAATCCACCCAACAAGAGGGATTCAGTTAATTAAACTGACTCATCCACTCTGCAGAAAATTCCACGGTGAATAAAAACAGTGATTACCCACACAGCAACCGGGCTATTGCTAATGTCATAACGTCAAGCTAAAACAAGAAAAACAAAACCACACCAGAATACTTAATTATATGCACTGATTAATAGTAACTATGTCCAGAAGTCAAAAAAAGAAAGACTGGTACAAGCATTACAGCTCAAGTGTCAAAAAGGAGTTTTTGTAGTGTTGAGATTATACATTTTTTCTTCAGTTTTAACTAAGTTTTTCTTTTATTGTTTAGAACAGCTTCAGATTTAGCAAAAATTCAAAGGCTAGCGTAGAGTGGCACCATATAGTCTGCACCAAATTTCTAGCATTGTTTTGGTTTATTTGATGCAATTAATAAATCAAGTCCATGCATTACCCAGATTTCCTTAGTTTTTACTTAATGGGCTTTCCATTTTAGGAGCTTATCCAGAATATCATCATGTTTAGTCATCGTGTCTCCTCGGGCCCCTCTTGGCTGCGACATTTTCTAAGACTTTTCTTGTCTTCGCTGACTTTGCCAGTTTTGAGCAGTATGCGCAGGTGTTTTGTAGGATGCACTTCAATTTGGGTGTATCTGATAGTTTCCACACTTTTAGACTGGAGTTACGGGTTTGGGGCAGAAGACTGCAGGGGTGTGCTATGGTTTTCACCACATGCAGGGTATATGTTGGCCATCAGCTTGGTTCAGCACTCTTGATGCTGACCTTAGTCATTGTCTCATTTCTAGCCCTGGTGCGCTGGGGCAGTTCGGTAGGTTTCCAAGAGGCCGAAGAGAACACTTGGAGATGGTTTTTGTGAGAGATAAGGTGTATTGTGACTGACTAAAAGGCACTAAGAGGGAAGAACAAGGTTAACGGCAACTTCCTAATAAGGGAGGGTCCACAAGGAGTATATATGGGTCCAACAGCACTTCCTGGAAAAATCCCAGTGGAGGGTGTGTACAGGTCAACAGCCATCCAGCAACCCATGACGAATATGTTAACAGAAATACCCTGACAACAGTGCAGCCCGCAGGTTTAGTGGAAGCCAGTTAGAGGAACTGCTCGGCTGCACAGGTTGCTGCAGGAAGGGAGTTTTTTTAATGGAGTAAACCACATAGCAGCGACATCAGTAGCTTTCTTTGTTCCATTGCATGACCAGCAGTCCAAGGAACAGCTGACTTAGCGTATGGGCAGGAAGACAGCTCCTCCTACAGAGGAGCAGTTAGCCCATTTCCCAGCATCCTTCACATAACACTTGTCTCACATTCAGGTCTCTGTGTGGTTTGCAAGACTCTTGACTTGGCGGGAGCCTTCGAAGTTGGAGAAGGGGTGTTTCAGGGACACGGTGCCCCATGTCCTACTTTTTCTCAGGGACAGCGCAGCCATCTGGCTGAGGTTGTCAGGCAAGTGTCTCCTCTGTACATCACTCTCCCCTTGGCCCAGTTCCATGGTCTCTGAAAGGCTGTCACCGTGGCAGCCCACAGCGCAGGAGTGAGGAGCAAGTTTCCTCCAGGAGATACATTATTTGGAATTCTCCTCCACAGGAGATCTGTCTGTTCTCTGCCCCTTATTAGTTTATCCAATCATTCACGTCTATCAGTGCGGCCCCGTGGACGTTTACTTTGCAATTTAGGCTACAAGGCAATGCTGTTTTATTCACCTTGTTATTTTAGTGCTGGCTGTTGGGAGCTCCTTAGGGAACTCCTGTATCCCTTTTGACACCTCCATCAACGTGGATTTTATTGTACTCCTTGTTATTGTATTACTCTTTTGCTCGCTCCCTTATCACTACAGTGCCATCTAGTCTCACCTTTCTCCAAGGACCCCTGATTCCTTTTATCTGAGAGTGATGTAAGGAACTGAGATCTGGTACCGGGAACAGTTCCGGTTGGTGCTAGGAATCGGTCTCTTTGTAGATGTATCATTTCTTTTAGACTTTCTCAGTTGACAGAGAAAGGAAATATATGAGTGTGTCGGAAAGGATGTATATGCATGTGGCCATAAATATTTCTCTATTAGCTATCAGTGTTCGTATTAAATATCTGCACTAAGTGAAATATGAGTTTGTGCTGTTGGCTCCATATCCAGTTCATTACCACGCGGATCACTCTGGCCGGTTCCTCCTACTTATGTGAAAATCTTGTTCCAACAGTGAGAAACTTGGCTCCCACACTCTGCCATCCATTTACTGAGTCTGTCAATTCCAGTGTGTACCTGTACAATGGCATCAGGATTGGTGTTCTGTACCCTTATTGGAACTAACTTCATCGATCAGAACACAGTGATGATGTAGCTCTTTCTGCCTTTATGACTGCAGACTCCATTCATGCCCGAAGTCACTCAGACCTGCACCTTCCCATGTGCCAAACTCTTCATGTGTTTCATATAATTGTGACAAATTTGGATTATTACATCCCAGTCCTTTCCTCTGTGAGATCTTCTGATCACTCAAATGATTTTTTAAAATTTGCATTCATTAATATTTACTCTTTGTGGGGTTGGGGATTTAGCTCAAGTGGTAGAGGGCTTGCCTAGCAAGCACAAGGCCCTAAGTTCGATCCCCAGCATCCCTCCTAAAAAATTTACTCTTTGTGCTGCAAGGTTCTGTGGCTTTTGACAAGAGCATAATGTCCTGTAGCCACCACTACATGAACTGTACAGAACAGTTTCAATGGCCTAAAGATCCTCTGCCCTTCATTCATTCCACCTATGGGCAAACACCAATCTTTTCTGTGGTTTCATTAGTTTGCCTTTTCCAGAATGTTGTGTTTCCAGAATTTCAATTGGAATCTGTTATGGTTCGTGTCTAGATGTCCCCCCAAAGCCTCACGTGGTAAGAAATAGCTGGATCTAGAGTATGTGATGCTGGGATTAAGGGCGTGTGATTACTAAATCAATCCACTGATTGGTTTAACACCACCCTAATCCTAGCAGCCTGGATAAAATATAAAACACAGGAAGAAGCTGGTTAGGCCCCTTGCTTGCATTCCTTGTTTACCTTGCTGCCTTCTGCCTGTCTGCTGTGCTACCCTGCCTTAGATCCAGTCGATCGTGGACTGAAAACTCTACAAACTGTGAGCCAAATAAACCTTTCTTCCCCTAACTTTGGGTGTCTGGTATTTTGTCTCAGCAATGAGAGAAAAGTAACTAAGACAGAATTATATATCATGGAGCCTTTTCTGACTGGTTTCTTTCACTTAGCAATATGCAGTTAAGATTTATCCATGTCTTTTTGGGGTTTGATAGAACATTTCCATCACTGAGTAACAGTCCATTGCATGACCATATTACAGTTTGTTTATTCACTCACTTATTTAAAGACAGTAGGTGTTTCCGATTTGGGAGGATTATAAATAAATCTGCTAGAAATAGTCACATATACATGGACATAAGTTCTTCAGTCATTTGGCACAGAGGAGCATGATTGCTGGCTTACGTGGTCAGGCTACATTTCGCTTTGTAAGAAACTACCAGACTCTTCCCAAGTGGCCACATCATCTTGCATTCACACCAGCAATGAGTGCAGTCTCCACTGCCTGCATCCTCTAGGATTTGATATTGACACTTCGTTTATTTTGTCCATGACAAAGTGTTGTGGGGGGAACTCAGTGTTGTTTTAATTTTCAAAGGCCTATTAAAAATGATGTATTTTTCCACATTCTTTTTGTCATCTGTGCATCTTATATTGGTGAGTTGTTTGTTTAGGTCTTTTGCCCCTGTTTTAATTGGAAAACTAAACATGGGTCTTGTCTATTGATTCTTAACGGTCTTTCCAAGAGCAGATAATTTAATTTTAATGAAGTCTAATATCAATTTTTTCTCTCTCACAGATCAGGCTTTTCATATTACACATACAAATCTCATTGCCAAACTCAAGCCAACCTACGTTTTCTTCTAGGAGTTTTGTAGTTTTGTGCTTTTATATTCAGTTAATTTTTGTGAAAGATGTAAAAAGATGTGTTCATTTAAAAAAATATGGGTATCAATTGTTGCAGCACTGTTTCTTGTAAAGACTATCCTTTGTCCACTGAATTGTTTTTACTGCTTTGTCAAAGATCAGCCACTAATTTTGGAAAATTCTTGGCCACTTCTACTTCAAGTGTTTCTTCTCGTTTCTTTCTCCTCTTCTGGTTTTCCAATTATGCATATGCTACATGTTTTGAAATATCTATCAGTTCTTACATATTGTGTTCTACTTTACTCATTCTTCTTCCTTTCATTTCAGTTTGTAAAGTTTCTGTTGGCTGATTTTCCAAGTCCCTGATCCTCTCCTTGGCTGTGTCCAGTCACCTAATGACTCTATCAATGAATGGTCTTCTTCATTTCTTTTACAAAGTTTTTAATTTTTAGCATTTCCATTTGATTCTCTCGGAATTTTTACCTCTTCGATTACAGTACCCATTCATTCTTAAGTATTGTCTATTATTCCACTGGAATTCTTAACATATTCATTATAGTTGCTTTAAATTCTCTGCTAACAATTTTGTCCTGAGATTGGTTCTTGAACTTCTTGTCTCTTTAGATCCATATTTTTTTCTTGCCTTTCAGTATACCTTACAATTTCGTTGAAAGCCAAGCAGGATATCCAGTAATAGGAAGTGAGGTTGGAAAAAGTCTTCGGTGTGAAGTTTTATTTTAATTAGGCTAGATTTAGTGTGTTTAGTGTCTGATGCAGCTATGTCCTTAAATTCCTCTAATGTCCTTGTTTTTGTTTTTCTTCTTGCCTTTATGATCCCCCTTGGTGGATAGAGTCTGAATAAGGCGCTCTTCAGCTGCAGCTCCGTGTTGGGGAGCTCTGCCCAGGCGGTGGTTAGGGGATGGGGAGGGAGCCTTAGGTGTAGATCTCAGTCTTTGAGTAGGACTGTGTTCCTGAATTAGAGTTAAGTAAATTCCTCGCCCCTGGGTGTAGTAAGGTTCTTGTCCCTGGAGGGGAGGCCTTTGTTATGGAGAACAATCCAGGCTATTTCAGAAAGATCACTTTCCTTCTCCCCTGCTAGAACAAAGAGAGAGGGTTCTTTGTGTTAATGGCACTAAGGAGTTTCTCACTCTGAAACTAGTCTGCACTCAGCCTCCCGAAATTTATTCAAAACCACCACCGCGGCGGGAGTCCTACCACCTCATGGCTCTAGTTGCTTCTGGGGGGAATTTAGTGCAGGTACTCCCAGCAAAGTCTTGCTTCTGTTGTGGAAGCCGCTTCTTTTGGGTCATAATTTGTGCCTGCCTCTTGGAGTGTGCTGAGATTTTATAGTAGTTGCAGGTCGGGTGCCGCGGGATGGTCCCGGTGGATCTTGAGGTGAAGACGCTTTCTCTTTAAAGGCACTTGCTCCCGCTGATATAGAACACACGTGGGAATGGAAGCAATCGCATGAATTTATAGGCAAAAGCCTTAATTGGAAAGGAAGAGAAGTGGGAAGGAACTTCTGCTTGAGGAGAAGGGGAGCGTCGTGAAGAGGGCACAGCTCTGATGAAGGGGATCAGACCGGGCCAAGAATAAAGGAAGGAGACCAGCTTTTAAAGGTGTCACGGGGCGGGCTAGATCTGGTAGACTTCCGCTGGTATTTGAAGTTTGGTATTTTGGGAGACTTCTCCTTCGTGGTGTAGGGGATTTCCTCCCTGCAGGATCTGGAGAAGAGGCCATTCTTACCCTGGGAGACATCTTGGCATCCCCCAGCTGTTATAGTGTATTCGGTCCTTGCAGCAGGGTGGGCCAGGGCAGATGGGGAAAAGGGACGTCTCCATCTTTAGTAGGTAACAGGCCAGCAATGAAAGCCCAAGAATCCAAGGTCTGGGACCTCTGGATTTTCAGGGCCTGTAACGGTGTGGCCCGGTAAGTTCTCAGCCTTTTAAGTATAACAAATACTAAGTGTTTCTTAGAGTTGAGTTTTTAAGGATTCACAAAAAGGAGCCTGTACGAAATATACATACAGCTCTTTATTAAACAACTGTAAACACTTCACTGTAAAAATCCATAAAGCTTTATAAACGAACATTTTGTAAATAGAATCTATGCTACAGTAAAAGAATTGACACAGTTATTGACATGCAATGCTGACAAATTTGGCACTTTTTGAAACAAATGTACAAAACGCTTGCTTAAGAAGAAATTTAAAATTATAAAAACTAAAAGAGCGTTACTGTCGTGTACTTTGCAAATACCTCACAAGCACTTACGGCACAGCCAGCCAAGAGCACCAGGCTCCCTGGCACTATTTATGCATCTGATGCCCATGAGGGTCTTTGTCCTATTTCAAGGTGAGATTATCACAAGGTTTCCAAGGAGAAGAAGCCACTTCCACAGTCGAGGGATGCTCTGAGTGACTTGGAAATTCAAGATTTGGGTTTCAAATACTTGCTCTTCCATTTCAAGTTTCAAGACCCTGTTCTTTTCCTAAGAAAGAATTTCCCCACGACATAACTTTTCAAGCGAGCATCTTGGCAAGGCTGTAATTCAACGGCTGTCAGAATTCAGCAGCCCTGCACTATTATTTTTGTTTCTGATGCTTGGTCACGATCCGGAGGCTGCAAGAAATAAGAGATTTGTTAAGGGCTGTCATCTCTAGCAGTTAAAGGACTGAGCTTGTGTTTTTATTCTAAATGCTCAGATGCACTCAGGAGAGTCCACCACTGTCCTCATGGCCACCATTACAGCCATAGCAGTCAAGTGCAGTGGCTCCTGGGCCCCTAAGACACCTACTTTGGTGGCACTCCATCATAAAACCCACTGATCCTAGCTAGATTGTGTTGCCACTTCGTACCATGGAGCACCGGCCCCCATTTCCCATTGCCAAAGAGCTCAGCCCATGCACGCTTCAAACCCAAAGCTATGACCAATCCAATTCCAAGAATCCCATCTTCGTGGGTCTATGTTCTGGAATCACAACAAGTTTTTATGATCCAACATCTAAACAGGAGACAGGAAGTCCACTAAATTAGAATAGGAGAAGTTTGATAGAAATAATTGTTTACTATAATTAAGGAGTGTCTACTAGGGAGTAAAGAGAATGCTACAGAATGCAGGCACAGCAGGTGTGAGGGGCAGCCTTCTGTCTAGGGGTCTTTCTAAGGGAAGAACAAAAATCTGCTATGCCAGTTCCCTCTGCTTTGCCGTCACCACCAGGGCAACGTTTCCAGATGGTGGAGGAGCTTGCCAGGGAGCAGGTGAAGCAGTCCACGGAGTGGTTCCCCAATCAGAGACATGCTGGAGGTCTCCGGGGGACGGTGAGCACCACTGGGTGTTCTGCACGCCTCTGGAGTAACAGAAAAGAGCATATTGAAACCAAGAAGATGAGCCCTGTTTACTCTCTGGTCCCTCTAGTCTCCATGACTGACGACGCCATCACACCAGCTGGCAAGGGAGACTACTCCAGTTTCACAGGCAGGACGAGGAACTGGGTAGTAATGAATTGATAAACGATGTACAAGGGTGCTGCATAAAGCTGTGTGAGCTTGAGTAGTCACTTTCCTTCTCTGAGCCTCAGTCTCCTCATCTGGAAATGGGGAGAGACACCACCTTCCTGCTGGGTTGCACGGGTTGGTGACAGTCCCCGCCCCACACTGTGGGTCTCGTCTCTAGACGTCTCCTCCAGGAGAGGCCTTCCTTGCTCTCAGCATGGGCCTTCTCTGGGCCCCAGAGTCTTGACCCAGAAGCCAAGAGAGAATGGTGAAGGAGGACAATTAAGAGATGCCAGATAGACTTGGGTCCAACTCTTCCTTCTTCTTAACTTGCCATGAAAATTACCCTCTCTGAGTCTCCATTTCCTCCTTCACTATCTGCCAGATTTCTCTCCCAGCCCATCTGACCTTGGTCTTGTACCTAAGTGTGCTGGGAGCAGCCCTGAGCTGCTTGCTGGGAGACCTGATTCCAGCCTGCCTGTCAATAGCCTGCTATGTTCCTTGGTCAGCTGCCTTTGAGCCTCAGTTTCCCCATCGGTCCGAAGAAGGATTTCCACTCAGTGTTCTCTGGAGGACCTCCTCCGTCCCTCCCTAGGTCTTCCCTTCTCAAATTCTCAGCTGCTCATCTCAGCAGACACATGTCAGGCCTTGGTCCCACCTCGCTGTGGCAGGGAAGTCACCTCAAGGGTGGTGGCGTCACTTGGAGCCTCTGTGTCTCCCAGTAGCTCACAGTTAATTACTCTGGCTTCTGTCTGTGGCCTCTCTAATTCCTTGAGCAAACATCTCCATTACTGGGAGTAATATACCAGCACCAGCTTCTGTGGTGCGGAGTGAAACCTTACAGAGATACCCTCACCCCAGTCACGGTGAAGGGCTGAGGACGGGCCCAGCTTGGGCTCAGTCCCCACGCGGCCCCCATCAGGCCATGGTGCGCAGCCCTGCACAAAACAAAGTCTCTGGTCCTTAGCCTTCCCTGCTATACCCACAACCCTCAGCTGCTGCAGAGAGATGAGCTGTACTTTCCACCAGCCCTGCTGGTGGGAGCCTCTGCCTCAGCCTTCTGCTCAGCAGTCGTGACCTGGGAGGCCAATTTCCCAGCAAATGCAAAACTGGGGCGTTTTGTGGAGCGCACAGGTAACAAGTCCTGATGCTGAGTGGGTCCAGCAGGCTCTCTGCTCCAAGACGCTTCTCTCCTGAGGTCGCCTGGAGGCTCCTGGGCCTGGGTGTCTGCTGCACAGTTGCTTGAAGGGTCAGGGCAGCTGGGACAGCAGTTACTCCCCCGGTTTGGGGTTTCCCCTAGAAATCTCTGGGCCTGGCTTTGGTGGCCCTGATGCTCTGCTAGGCCTGGTAAGACCTGGGTCTGGGGAGACAGAAACCTAGGATGGCATCTTCTTGGGGCATCAGCTGGCCTAGCACAAGCCCAGAAGAGGACTTTAGCTCATGAACCACTGGATTTAGCAACTGGGTTTCCCATTGATTTCCAAGGGGAGGGAGGATTTGCAGCTGACACAGGCTTGCTGCGGATCTGGGCGAGGCAGTGGACGGGAGGTTATTGACGTGACCTCCGACCCTGGGGAGGGAACGGTAATGAGGTTAAGAAAAATCCATCTTTGTGGGGTTTGTCTTAAGGCCCTTGAACAGGTAACGTCTACTTTTAATGTGGTTACAGCTCTGCAAACGCCAAGGGAAGGGGATGGAGAGAAATGCGATTCTCCTCTCAGGCTCTCCAAGGAGGCTCTGGCTTTGCACAAGGATTGAAGTTGGGCAAAGCTTCCGGCAACTGCAGAAATCAGATTTCTGGAGACCTGGAGGCTGGCTGCCCAGCCCACGCTCTCTGTGAGTCCCTCCTGGTCTCACCTGCCCGCTCAGGCCCTGAGAACCAAGAATGGAGGAAGGCCCCACTTGGCTGTGGGTTTGGGACAGGCAGGCTGGGCTGAGCTCTGTGGGACTAGGGCGACTGGGTGGCCGCCCTGGGCCTCAGTGCCTGTGAAATGGGAGATGAGATTTCCCTTGGGGGCAGCAGGGATTAGATGGCCGTGGAGTAGGAGCAGGGCAATACTTGTCACTCGTGGCGGAGGAATATGGGGCAGGGACAGGGACAGACACGAGGTACCGAGCAGATTCTGGCAACCCCCAGACCTGGACCTCAGCCTCCCTGGCCCTCAGTTTATTTCTGAAGTGGGAACAGGGCTGCCACCATGATAGAGAGGGGCAGTGCAGTCCAGAAAGGGACAGTGTGCTTAGCCCCACTCTGGGCCTGTGGTCAGCCATCATGGATGCCTCCATGGACCTTTTTCCCATGGCCACTGCTTGAGCAGAAGCCACCCACACCCTGCACCACATGGCCAGGAACAGGGGCTCAAGATCCTGCACATCCATGTTCGGGAGATGAAGCGACCCCATGACTGTGCTGTGGGCAGGAAGCCAGAGCCCTGGAGTCTGCATCCTGACCTGCAGCCTCCCCTGCTGTGAGGAATCGGGGAGAACACGCCTCCTTCCTGAGCCTCAGATTCCTCATTTGTAAGAGGGGGAAGAAAAGGAAGATCTCAGACAAGTCTGCGGGTTTCCACATGCCGGCCCTGCTCCATGTGCTTCCCCCGGGTTAGCCGCACAACCACCCTACAAGGCAGATAGTACTATTAGTCTTTTTTACAGGTGGGGAAACTGAGGCACAGACTGGCAAAATACCTTGCTCAGGATCATTGGCAAATAGTAGAGGTGGGATTTGCACCCAGGGATCTCTCTCTGGCCCTCCGCTCGGGACCGCATCGAGGAGCCCCTCAGGTGAACAGACTGCAAACTGTGAGGTGCTGGAGAAATGCCACATGTGGCCATCTGCTGTGGAAGAGACTGTGAACCTAACAGTCTCCGCTCTGCAAACTGTGAAGACTCCAATGCTGCTGTGAGCTCCTGCTGCTAGGGGAAGGGAATGAGGTCAGAGTCCTGGGACCCTAGGGCCCTGGATAAGCAGGGCAGACTTCCCGCAGAGATAGGCAGGACTAGCCAGCCAGAGAGGGTGTTGGGGAGACTGAGTCCAGAGTCCGTGAGCAGTCAGAGGGGGGTCTAGCCCCAGGGTTCGCTTTGGGACACAGGTAGGGCTTCCCAGAATCACCTGGATGAGTAGAAAATACCCAGACCCCCTGCAGGCTCTGGTGTTCCCAGGATTGCTTAGTGTCACATTGGCTGGTTTCTGCCTCTTCTATTGAGTTGCTTATTTTCTTATATTTCAGTGTCTCTGTGTTATCAATTCAACATCTTGCACCCTATAATCAGGGGCGAGTTGTGGCTTGCTCCTCAGCTGTTCACTCAGTTCCATTGACTTTTTATCTGCATTATTTAGCTAGTAATTCTTTCCACGGGCTCCCATTGATTTCCCAGCAGAAATATTTCTCAATACCATTTTTGAAGAGAAGCCCGTCTCACGTGAACTAGCATCAGGTGAGAGCATTTCCCTGTGGGCCTGTTTCACTGTAAAAATAGCACCAGCTCCTCTCTGGGGACATCTGTGCACCTTCCTTCTGTGGTCCTCACCGAGGACACCTGTGTGCCCTGCTCTGCATCTGTGTACTGTCCTGTGAATGCTTGCTTTGTGTTTTCGGGCCACATGTTTTGCCTTTTAGTATGCCTTGTAATTTTTTACTGGTATCATGACACGATGTGTGGGTTCAGAGGCATTGAGATAGATACATCTTCTGTGTGAGGTGTTAGGCTTTTCTGACTAAAATTTAAGCCGCATTTGTTATTTGTGGTGGCCATGGTTTGGGAACTGAAATTTCCTCTAGTGTCTCTGTTTTTTGTCTCCCCTCTTGAACTTGGGTTTCTCTAGAGATTTCTTAAATAGAATCTGAGCTTGCAATTCTTTCATTTACATCTTCCTTTTACTATACAGTAGCTCTATTGATGTGGTGGTGAGGTTGTTGTGGGTCGGGGGGCATTCTTTGGTCTCACAATTAGCTCTATCTTTTACTGAGCCTGAGTTTTGTGTTTGGAATATTCCTAGAGGTCTTCTTAAAAAGAAGAGAATGTTATGGGCAAATTTCAAAAGGGTTATCCCCATCCCCACCACAAGTAAGATGGAATTTTTCTCCTATCTTCACATCAAGAACCTCGTGGAACTCCTGGGGTAGAACTCACAATAATGTGGGAGTTCTTTAAGATTTATCAGTCTTGGGACTTCTAACCCTCGAGTTAGTCTACACCAAGCCTCCAACAATCCAGAACTTACATTTTAAAGTGTTCCTGCGGATACTGGGTTCAGTGTGGAATTCTGTTCATGGTATAAAATAGCTTGTCAGTATCTGTCTTTCCAACTTTTGAGACACCAGCTTGCCTTATGACCTCAATTCTTTGATGGATCTAAGAAGAGTTGCTGATTTTCAGCTGTTTTCAGCCTTTTTTCTTGTTGTGAGGACAGGATTGCTGACTCCAAACTGTTCCCATGTTGGACTAGAAACCAGAAGTCTGATATCTAGTCACTGCTTTTCATATTGAGTTCTGAGTGTTCTCTGTATGTTCTAAATATCATTCTTGGTTACACGTCCGACTTGCAAACATTGTATCCCGGCTTATAGCTTTTCATCCTCTTCACATGAGTTGTTTTTTGGGGGGAGAGGGGATGCTGGAGATGGAACTCAGGGCTTTGAGCTTGCTAGGCAAGTGCTCTACAACTGAGCTAAATTCCTAGCCTCTACATGAGTTCTTATAGAGCAAAAGATTTAAATTTGGTGACATCTAATTTATCAGTTTTTCCTTTTATGAAAAATACTTTTGGTGTCAAGTCTAAGAACTCTTTTCCTAGCCACAGGCCCCAGAGTTTTCCTACTGTTTTCTTCTAGAAGTTTCACAGTTTTGTGTTTTATATTTAAATCAGTGCTCTGTTGAAGGCTTAGACGGAAGTTCATTTTTGCTCAGGGACATATAGCTACATCACAACTGTTTATTTAATGACTAGGCTATCTTTGTGCTACTGCATAGTGTGTATTATTTTTGCACCTCTCCGAAAAATAAGTTGAGCACATTTGTGTGGGCAAATTTCTGAAATTTCTATTCTTTCCCATTGACTTATTTGTTTATCCTTCCTTTAACATATCATTGTCTTTGTTGATATACCTCTATGGTAAGCCTTAGTATTGCATAGGGTGATTTCTGTGACTTTTTCCTCCTTTTTAAGAATGCTTTAACTATTTCTGGGCTTATGATTTTCTGAATAAATTTTGGGATATGCTTGTATATGTCTACAAAACACCTAACTTAGAATTAGATAAGAATTGTGTTATAAATACATAACAGCTTGGACAGCACCACTGCCAGTTTTTGCATTATCATTCTGTTGTTGATACATGTTCTATATATTTAAGGTTGTTATTCTTTTTTGGTGGATTATTCTTTTCACCTGTCCCTTTACTTCCAGCCTACTTGTGTCATTGAATTTGAATAACAAACTCTGGTTTCAGAGTTTCTTGTAAGCAGCGTGTGGTCGGGTCATGTTTTTAATCTGCTAGTCTTTGTCTTTTGATTGGCGTGTTTTGGCCATTACATTTAAGGTCATTATTGGTATGTTATCACTTAAATCTGCCACTTTATTATACTTTCTATTTGTTTCCTTTGGTTCTTGTTCCTATATTCTTGTATTCCTCTGTACCTGAACATTGTTTAGGAGTCTACCTGATTTATTTGTTGTTTTTGAGTGCATTCTTTTGTATAGTGACTTTTTAAAATAGTTGTTACTCTTATAAATTACAATATCATATGTGATTTAAAACAGTCACAAGGTATGAACAGTTTGCCGCTTTAAGTTAAGGGTCAAAATCTTGTTTCCATTTAGGACCTTTGCCCTCCCACTTTTAGTTGTCATCATCTTGAATATCAAATAGTTTTATAATTTTTGTTTTAATTATTAAATATGATTTCTAAAATTTATGAGAAAAAGAATAATCTATTGTATTCATCCTTTTTTTCTGCTTTTTCCATTCTTATTTCTTCCTTCCTGATGTGGCGAGAATTTTTCTTTCTTCTTTTTTTTTTTTTTTACTAATAGATTAACACTCTTTAGTTAATCTTTGAGGGTAGGCATGCTAATAACAAATTTTTTAAGTTTTTCTTTTACTGAGAATGTCTATATTTCCCCTTAATTTCTGCAAGATAATGTCATAGTGTATAGAATTTGTGGTTCATGTGTTCATTTCTGCAGTTGAAAGATATTACACAATAACTCTTCAACCTCTATTGTTTTAGATGAGAAATTCACTGTCATTTGAATACATGGTTGCCATTAGGTAATTGTGTCATTTCTCTCCGACTGCTATTAAGTTTATTTTCTTTGCCTTTACTGCTTAAAAGTTTCATTAGCATACGCCTTGGTATTTTTTGTCTTCTTCTGGAACAGTGAGCTTCTTGAATTGGTAGGTTTTTGTCTTTCAGTCATTATATTTTCAAATACTCTTTCAAAGTCACTCTTTCTCTATTTTTTGATGATACAAATATTGAACCTTTGCATGTTGTTCCAAAAGTCCTCGAGGTTCTGTTTCATATTTTAAAATCTGTTTCCCCCTGTTGTTCAGGTTGGGTGAATTTTATTTTTCTGCCTTTAAGTTCACTGATTCTATTCTGTCACCTTCACGGTACTATTGACTCTGTCCAGAACATTTTTTTTTCATTTCCGTTGCTGCATTTCTCAGCTCTGTAATATCATTATTATTATTATTATTATTATTATTATTATTATTATTATTATAGCTGGGGATCGAACTCAGGGCCTTATGCTTGCAAGGCAAGCACTCTAACTACTGAGCTAAATCCCCAACCCCTGTAATATTATTTTCTAATAGCTGCTGTTATGAACTTGTATCTAGATGTCCCCTCAAAGCCTCATGTGCTCGTAGGCAGAGATTTTTGGAGGTGGTGGGATCTGGAGTGTGTGAATATAAATTAAGGATGTGTGAAAAATAAATTAGTTCACTGATCGGTTTAGCATAGTTCTGGGTGTGGATATTG
This sequence comes from Hystrix cristata, assembly GCA_004026905.1. Lineage (NCBI taxonomy): Eukaryota > Metazoa > Chordata > Mammalia > Rodentia > Hystricidae > Hystrix > Hystrix cristata. The sequence goes on along the minus strand of PVJO010017037.1, from coordinate 3,317 downwards.
GGAAGGCCTACCCTGAGTGTGGGTGGCATCAACCAATAGGCTTGTAACTTGGATAGAATATAAAGAGAAAGAGGGAAAGGAAGGCTGGCTGCTTGCTGCCTCCTACCTGCCCTGCAGTGGATTGTTTCTCCTCTGCCGTGCCCCTCTGCCATGCTACTCTGACTTGGAACCAGACGACTATAGGCTGAAACCTCTACAAACAGTAAGCCAAAATAAACCTTTCCTCCTTTAACTTGTGAGTGTTGGCTATTTTGTCCTAGCAATGAGAAAGTAACTGAGACAGCTTCTTTTTCTTTGCTGAGATTTTATATATTTTCCCACTAATTTCAAGACAATTTGTAATTGATTACAACCATTTTATGATAGCTGCTTTAACATCTTTGTCAAACAATTCCAGGATCTGATTCATGGCTTTGCTTATTTAAGTTGTAATTTTCTTGGTTCTTGGTGTGATGGATGATTTTTACCTTATCCTGGACTTTTTGTCTACTCTTCCTGGAAGATGTAGGCTCTATTTAAATCCTTTATTTAGCAGGCAGATGCTTTGTTTGTGTTTAGTACATTGATTCTTGGCTTACAGCTGGGGCCCCGTTCTCTGTGGCAGTTTTGGTCTGCTTGGTTTATTTGATGCTGCTGTGGTTCCTGCCTGTCCCCTCAGGCTTCCCTAGGCTTGCTGGGTCTAGATGGGAAGGGGTGTGGTGAGTGCCCCACCAGTGCTGCCGGTCTGCTCTGGATCTCAGAAGGGGGTAGTTGAGTCACAGGCTCACAGGTACCAAGGGGATTTCTGGACAGGGATGCTCCTTGGGATTGAGTCGCCTTTTCTAGATCTTCCCTCCCACCTCATTCCTAGAATGTTGGGCATGACTTTAAAAAAATCGTGTTTTAAACTATTTCAAATAACTCTGTGATGTTTGTGACACCCTCACTCCACTTCTGCGAAAGTATCAGGCTATACCGGCCTCAATGGCTCAAGCAGGGACAGAGAGCAAGGAGGTCAAAGGACACGCGTGTCGGCCATAACACTGAGGATGGTACGTATTGACACTAGACTATGTCTAATTAACCCTCTTAGCGTGTCTGATTTCTTACATATCAATAAGTTAGGATTAATTACTTCAATTACTTAACCTTTCTGAACCTGGTTAAGAGCTTCAGATGAAATCTCTGCTCAGTGGCTTGCTAGTTGCTGGATTGTTAATGCCCCGTTTCTCTGGCCCTCGATTTCTACATCTCCTCCAGGAGGATAAGAAGTCTCCCTCCCAAGTCTGCTAATATCACGCTGAGGTAAAATGCTGGATGCAGCACGGGCGCCTAGCTGACAGTGCTCAAGCACCAGAGAACGCTGTCCAGCCTCCACAGGACCTTCTGGATTGCTGGAGGATCAAGCAGCTTTGGGGTAATAAGGACGTATGGTTTAGTAGTGATATGAAGTAATAATAGTGCTGCTATCACTGCTAATAGCACTGTGTTTAAAAACAAAAAAACAACAGAATTTGATCAGACCAGCCCAAATCCAAATCCAAATCCCGACCCAGCACTTACTTACCGGATGGAACACAAGGCAAGCTACTTAACCTCTCTAAGCCTTAATCTCCCCCACTGTAAAGAGGATAGTGATAAGTGAGACCTAACTGAAGGATGAGTCAGGCAAAGGTTTTTGCAGTGTGATCAGAATGCAGTTGGTACTTAATGAATGCTGGCTGCAGTTTGCCATGAAGGCAGAGACGCTTGCTGTATGCCTCCAGTGCTCCATCTCCAGGGCTGGGAACAGAGCCTGACATCTGGTCGGGACTCTGCCTACAGGGCAGGCCCTCAGCCCCTCTGTCCCAGGGCCTTGTTTGGCTCTCAGCTGGGTTCCTAGATCCTGCCTGGAGCTGCCAAGACTCATCTAGGCCCACCCGGCCTCACCATGGTCATCCTATTTTGGGTGCCTTCAGGCTTAGATCGTCCAACAGATCCTATTGGGGTGTCTCAGTCTGCTCAGACTGCTGTAACGAAATTCCACAGACTGGGAGGTGTGAAGAACAAGAACTTGGTGTCTGAGAGTTCTGGAGCCTGGGGAGTTGAGCTCGCAGTTCTGTGTCCTCCCAATGTCTGTCTCCTACGCACACACCTCTGATGTCTCTTTTCTTCTTTAAATAAGAGTTTCAGTCCTGTTGGGTCCAGACTCACTCTTATAACCTTGTATAGCCACACTCACCTCTTTAGAAGGGTGTATCTTCAAATGCAGTCTTACGGCTTCACCATTGTCACTTTCTTGTCACTGGGACAAAATACCCAACACTTGCAACTTGAAGGAGGAGAGATTTATTTGGCTCACAGTTTCCAGTGGATTCGGTCCAAGTTGGCTGGCTCCAAGGCAGAAATGGCATGGTGGGAGGGTCTGGTGAAAGACGGCTGCTTATCCTGTGGTAGCCGGGGAGCAGAGAGAGAAGGGAGGAGCCAGGAACAAGAACGGATTCTTTCGGGTCATACCTGCTCCCAGTTACTCAACTCTTCCAGCCAGGCCCCCCCTCTGAACTCACTGGAAGAGTACAGCCCTCCCAAGATCCAGTCACTTTCCAAAAGTTGCACTTGGAGCATGAGAATTTGGGGGGACATTTTATATCCAAAATAAACAAAGAATTTGGGGGCACAATTAAGCACATAACAGAAGACCATAATCCTCCAAGGAATGTCTCTGCTCCGGGAGTCCCTTATTCCTGAAATGGGGCTCAGTGAGTCTCTTTCCTGTCATTTCACTTGGAGAATGAGGCTCAGAGAGGGGCAGTGACCTACTCCAGGTCACACAGCAAGCAGAGCATATTGGGCTCTAGAGGACAGCCTGCGTCTCCTTCCTCTGCTAGACTTTTTTCTGCTATTCCGCCACCATGACAGTTGGGTTGATAGGTGACATGGGCTGGGCCATGTGGCCACAGGACCCACAGCTGCACTGGGAGGGCCAGTGTCAGGCCTCTTTGTCCCAAGTCTGACTTCTGTTTCTTTCTTAGTGATTCCAATTTCAAGAGCGTTTTTGTCCGCATTTTAATTCCCTCGTCTCACATTGTGCTTTCTTGCTGAGTAATCTGAAGCAGGTAGGTGGCTGAGTATGATGCATACATTCAAATGAAATGCAACAGAATATAATTGAACATATTTCTTTCATGTCTGAGTGGTGGATTAATTTCCCTGGCACATCCTCGTTCCCTCTTCTGCTTTTTGTCTGAGGTTTTTCCTCTGCTCCCCGGAATCTCTGGGATTTGAATAGTCCCTGGCCTCTGCTCTTCAGAGATACGCATGTGATCCTGGACCCGGACTCCACGGTCTGCGCCCCCCGG
>PVJO010017036.1:0-42320 GCA_004026905.1 Hystrix cristata | reverse complement strand
TGGCATACAGCAATTAGCAAATGTTTAAATTTTATTCTTTTTATCTGTAAACTAAATAAAAAAGAACATGATATGTTCTTAGAAGTTAAAATATCATGTAAATGATGATGTACATAGTAAACTAATATTTAAAATAGGATCTACTACTTTGTTCTTTAGATGTTGATTGCATTTCATATTTTTAACCTTGTTTTCTCACTCTTTGTATGGACACACACACACATGCACACACACACAAACACTGTTTGGTTCCTTTATGAGCTCACTTTCACTTACTTACACATCTTATCTTCCAGCGTGTTGTTAGTTGCCACCATCCTAATAGATATGCACATCCCCTCCCATCTGTGTGGTTTCTTAATGGCTCTCCCTCTCTCTAACCTCACACTACTCCAGCCATTTCCTTTGCTGCTAGGGTGTCTAAAATAAAAGTTATTTGTCTCCTGCTTAAAAGACTTTGATCGATCCCTGTTGTCTTCAGGACAAAGTTTACTATCATTAAACGGGTGATCCGACCATGAAGAATCCACTTTGTCTGCCTCTGTGACCATCCCCACCCCATCCTGAGTTGAACTGCCTCTGCCCTGCTATGGGTAAGTTCCCTCCTGTTTCAAGTGCCCCATGTATGTGCTGGTCTTCAGAGATGCCCTTTCCCCATTTTCCCAAGGTAAATTTTTGGTCTTTCAAGATTTAGATAAGTCTCTTCCATACTTTGAACCCACTCTTCCCTGTCCTAACAGAATTAATCATTCCCTTCTTTCCACGGCTGTTATGTATGGGACTCATAGTAGACAGTGTTAGTTGTAAAGATTGTTAGTGGGTCTCTCTACTCCACCAGGCTGTAGACACCCTAAGGCAGCACTTGATCTCATTTGTTTAGATGCTGCATTACCCAGTACAGCATGTGGCACATCATAAAATCTCAACAAAGCATGTAGGTGAATAGATGAATGTATTTTAACTTAAAATTTAGATGGTGGGAGTTGGGGATCTAGCCCAGTGGTTAGGACACTTGCCTAGCAAGCACAAGGCCCTGAGTTCAATCCCCGCACCAAAAAAAAAAAAAAAAAAGAAAAAAATCTAGATGGTGTTTCATATTTATTTCAGCACATTTATACTTTCACAACTAGAAAATTCTAGTGTGAAAAATGTAAAATAGTATTTTCCCTAATTATGCAATTTTAAAATATAGACAATTCAATACATTCGTTTTCTTCCTACCCAACCTTTAACACATATATGCCTTGCTCCTGGTATTAATACTATTTGGAGAAGATTCGCCTACATCCAACGGGTAATATTTTCCTGGTGGGCTGATTGCAGACATGCCCATTTACCTGGATTCAGAGTCTGGTGATAACTCACCTGTCCACTGCTATTGCAACTAAAGTAAAGACGGAAGCCGCGACTGATACTCCCTGGACCAATCCACTGATCTTGCACATTGTGCTTCCAAATGGCCATCCTGAAAGGGAGATGGAGCAGTCTTTGAAAAGATCACTTTCATATTGCACTGAGAATATAAATTGAAATATGTAAAACCACAATAATGCAACTGTTTTCTTAATTATATCCATAGAGCAATCAATGGCTTCCAGAATTTTCACTAATATCTCCAGGGTTCATTTTTCAGTACATTAACGATAATGTCAAAACTTACAATTGCTCATTCCACGCACTTTAATACATGCTCTACGTGTGTTCTACATCTAATCCCTGCGAGAAGCTTTTGAAGACTTTAGTATTCTTCTCATAGTATGTATAGACAGTGTAACAAATGAACATCACATGCCTTGCAGCAGCTAGTTAGTCAAATATCAAGGATTTCAACTCAGGCAATAGGTTTCTAGAGCTGTACAACTAACCCTAATGTGGTAATGCCCCACAAATAAGCAAAATAATCAGAATATGGGTTTTGTATCCTGAAAATATACCCAATTAATTATGAAGAACCTGGAGTTATATACAGGATAAATAAGCTATATTTATTTATACATAATTCAATAGGACAATTTACATCATACTACTTCCAGAATGAAGAACACTTTGCAGTGAATCATCTAAAAATCTTTCCAATCAATGGTCTGAACTGAAAAGCTAAGAATGGTCTAACCTCAAGCTCCAAGCACATGAAACTTCCAGGCAGCCACATTGTGAAAAACAAACCCCTAAGTCGTTGCTGCACAAGGGAAGCCTCAATTGTAAAAGAAAGGGACTGAAACAATATTACTAATGAAATCAGAGACAACACATTTTATCCACAATCATGAATGACAGTGCAAGAAACATTAAAAAATTCAAATAGCACAAAGATTTTAAGATACAGTAACAGAAATGAAATCAATATAAAATTGGAAAAGAAAGTTAATAAAGTCTTTGAAAATGAACAATAATGGACAGAAAATGGAAAAAAAACCAAAGGGGAAATTCAGAATATTCAGTCTATTGTTAATATAAGTAGAATAAAGAAAAATACAAAGAACTCTGCCGGAAAATCCCTCGGGGCTTGGGGGACAGTCACTTTCTGATTGAAATGGCCAGTGTGTGTGCAGTGCATAAACATAACACAAAAAGGCTTCCTGCAATGCATATTTCACAAAATTCAGAAAACTAGGGATAAAAAAGTGTATAGACTTTCCTGAATAAAAGGTACAAATCATGAGAAAAAGATGCAAGTGTCAAATGACACCAACTTCTTCAGCAATAACTCCACATCTCGAAGCAATGGCAAGAGAGCAACACTTTTACAACTCCAAGGGAGGAAAATGTCCAACCTGGAATTCCTCATACACTTACTTATAACCAAGCATCAAGGTAAAATATATAATATGTGTGCAGACATACAAGTTCTCAAATATGTTTCATTTCAATGTCTACTTCTCCGGAAGGAAGAAACCGAGAAACAAGCAGAGAAGGCATCCGGAAAACAGGGGGTGCAGCACGGAGCGTGCAAAAGACTGTTACATGATTCACTTCCACTGAGTGGGCACAAGCACACCTGGATGTGCTTCACCTCCTCTCTGCCGGTGTGACAATACCATGATTTTTATTTAAATCAGTATCCACAGTTCACGTTCCTCCTTTCTATGCATTTCAGCCCTGCCAAGCAGTGAAGGGACGACCCAGAGCGATCACTGATCGCCGTGTGTGGAGAGCGAAGTGTTTGGCTAGGAAAAGCAGGCAGAGTGTGGAGAGGAGCGTCTGCAGGAGAGTCAGCGCACAGATTCCTGCGTATGTTTAAGTGGGCTGACATGAAATAACACTCCCGGAGGAGAATTGGAGGCTGCCTCACCAAGGAGTACACAGCAGAAACTGAGCAAGTCAGAGCACCTTTGATGGAGCTTGGGCAGGGACACTGCTGGTCTGAACGAGCCCAACGTCGGTCTCACCTTAATTAGGTCACACAGTGCACTTCGGCAGGCGGCGAGCCGTCCCCAAGGACATGCCAGCAGGTGACAGAGGACACAGCAGCCAAGCCGCAAGCCTGCTGTCGCTCCGACCCACTCCCTCGGAAGCCCACCAAAAATGCTGCCAAGAGTCTCTTAGCCCGTAAGAGACGCCTGCTCTGCTCCGCGCGCACGGAGGGTCCCTCTCGGGGTCGGCAGTGAACCCACCTGGACTGCTGAGTTTGTGCCCCTCTTGCCCGCTCGGCAATGTCCTCAGCAAAGCCAGGAAAACAAACATTTTCTCAGCACAATTGGTATCAGAGCACTTTGCTGCTTTGGTAGGAATGAGATACATACAAAACAAGAATATACACTCTAGATATTGGTTTACATAAAAACTGTGGTATTATCACATTGGTGGAAAGTGAGAAGATGAAGCATATGAAAGGATGCTTGTATTTATGCAGTAGAAGTGAATACAAGAACGAAATTTAAATCATCTATGGTTTATATAAGGAAAGCATGTTACTTAGAAATATGGAAAAAAAAAAAGAAAGAAATATGGTAAAATTACCAAAAATCAAGACAAAAGTGGTAAAAGTAGCTGTCTCCTAGGAATTAAGACATGTCATGTGCATGTACCAACTTCCTACATGGAATGTAAGTGATATGTACTGCAAACACGTACTGATACAAAAAAAATGAATTAAAATGTTTACAAGAAAAAAATGTTGAGAGCATTCTTGGCAAAGTGGCCTGCCTGAGCAACAATAGGATCTTATCAATTCTTTCAAACTCCTGTTGTCTAGAAAAGTATCTTGAGCATGCTGCCTCCTCCATAAATATTAGTTTCATTAGAAACATCATAAAACCTCAGAGTCTATGCAGTGCATAACTAATGGAACAAGCGCTCTGAATTCTCTTTGACTTCGATCCCACAGACAGAAAAGAAGCAGAGGAAAACCCCCGAGAGAAACTTCTCTTTCTATTCATTGCCAAACTGACATTGAATGCTCTAAAAGAATAGAAGCTATGATATGCCTCATACTGCTCGAGATATATTCATTGTGCCATGATTACTCCAGATTGTAATGTATCTCCAGTACTAGTCATATATACAACATATATTAAGCTTATATTTCTACATGTCAAAACTCTCCTGGGATCTGGAAATACTCTGTCCCTGAACCTTGTGGCATAGACAGTGGTGCAGACAGACCAGAGGGAGGCATCGTAAGCCTCACGATGAGAAATGACACTTTGCACATGTAAACTGCTGAGAAATAATCGAGACTACTCTATCTTCCCTCAGAAACTGTTAGAAATCTTGCAAACCACGGCAGGACCTCCGTATCTATTTGCTTTAGACTGAAACTTCTTTGATGGTGTGTTGGAATCAGAGCAACACGTCCTTGAATTTTATAGTCCATAATATACTCAATAATATTTCTGCTCTACTGTATGTGACTCATTCTCTGTTAAGCATATTTGAAGATTCTGATAAGAAGTGCTGGATCTCATTCTCTGATGACTGAATTCTCTGCAAAATACCCTCTGCTCTCTATCTCTGTAACTTGCTTTATTTTTCTTAGTAATTACTCTCAAATCATATGCCTATTGTCTGTCTCTTCCTTTAGAATATATACCACGTAAGGATTGGTACCTGAAGCAGTCTTTGGAACTCCATAAATATTTGGGAATGAGCAAACGATCCTGCCCTGGCTACGGTGATATCCGCACACGCTTTTCCATATCATCTTCACACTGTGCACAATCTAACATACCTGCTATAATATTGTCCAGTAGTGTGATAGGCATGCAGAATATGCCAATGAGTAGATCACTTATTGCCAGGTTTAAAATGAAGAGATTAGTGACTGTGTGCATGTGTTTGTTCCTTGCTACAATGAAGCAAACCACAGTATTTCCCACCATGCACAGGAAGAAGATCAGAAAGTAAGAACTAATGAAGATCGCTGCCACTGGAGGCCGGTGGAGATAGTAGTTCACATGGGTAACGTTAATATCTGAGCTCAGATGGCGCCATGTGTCATTGACACTCCAGACATGATCCCAGTTTTCTGAAGAGTTGGAGTCCCATTTCTCCCTCATGATGGACCTTAACAAAGGACAGGCAGAAGAGAAAAACATAATTAGAAACAAATACAGCATAGGTCTATGCTTGACTTTAATAAGAGGAACACTTTAAAACCGTATTCAATTCTGATGGACAGTTTGTAACAACCCACCAGTTTTGCATGAAACTGAGTCATAAATAAGGTATTTAAATTATCAGGATTTTAATTAAGAGCATTTGCAAACACTACTTTGAGGCATATACAGCAATTACTAATGAATTTTATTTCCTAATACACTCATACTCTAGCCTGTCAAAACCAACTTGTCCTTCTAATGCTAATTTACATACCTCTAGCTTTTCTGATAATCTGAACAAGATGCAGTGTCCGCATTTTCAAAATGCCCATAAAAATAAGTTTCTAGTGTTTACCTTACTCTACTTTGATTCAGTTAACTGGATGTTCTTTTTAAATATGTCTATATTCAGACATATCCACCATATTATTAATCTCTTAGAATAGGCTACTCACTTGTCTTGGTTTCATTTAGCATCTTATATTCACAGAGAATGTATTAGTAAATTATTTAGAATTCATATATTTTAATGTGGACATTTCAGTCAAATGTTATCCTTGAGAAGCATCCAGGACCACTCCCAGTTTCAAACTCTGTATGCACTTTATGTACAGCTGCTATTTATTATAGCAAAGGACACAGAACAAAATCAGCAAAGGAAAAAGGCATATGGGGGAAGTAGAGAAACCAGGCATAAGCTCCCAAAAGTTTTCCATTGATGGAGAATCTGAAGATAAAATCACTTTCTGTAGCAAAGAGTTGTGACAATATGTGTGGAGTGTCGTCTACAAGGGAAGTTTATTAGATATGTGCACACAACCCTGGGTGTTTGGTGAAAACTCATTATGTGGGTTCCTTCTTCCCAGATGCATCAAGATCCCCGAATTTCAGGTGGAAAGTAGATATTCAGTGCATAAATCATGTTGTTTGCTTAATCAAGATATACTAAACCATTTTATCACTGAAGGGAATTCTGTATCAGCATAAAGAATGGTTTATTATTTAATTTCCCAAATTCCTATCAAGTGCCAACCTTGTAAGAGGGCCTTTGTAAGGATAGTAGCTTTGGGTCTGCTTGTTAACTATTTTCTTTCTGCATGGATTGTTAATTGACTGCACAGTAGGTTATATGTGTTCATAAATAAAAATGAATTTGACAAGAAACTTACACAATTGAGCTCCCATAGCCACATTTTTGGGAATTGTTTTATGCAACCTGAATCAGTAGAGAATGAAATGGGTCTGGTACTGGTCCTAGTTTATAGAAGTTGGAGGCTTTTAGTGACCTCCTTCTCACTTAGCATTTTTTGTCTTTCACCAAGGACACATTGGTATCTTTTAGATGGGCATGTTTGTTCTGCAGATGTTACAATAAGTATTAAGCTATGTGTTCCTCACTTTTGATACTTTGACTTCGGATGGTTTTTCTCTCGGTATTTTTTGTATTTTGAGGATGGAGAAGAGTAACATGATGGTAAATTACTAAAACCAAGGTGATAGAAGGGGATTATTTTTCTCTAGTAGCTTTCACTAATTTGCCATTTATTCTTCCTGCTAATTTTTAAAACTTTTTCTTTGCCCTACACCTAAATAAAAAATGAAAAGCAAAGTGAATATGGGATGCAGCGGGGGCTGGCAAAGAATACAAGGAAGCAATTTCAGCAGGACCAGATGTATTCAGCGTCACACTGCTGGGCTAAGAGCATCTTTGGGGTGCAGAGCTGGTACTGAGAACATCTACCAGCTTGATAACAAGCTTTTCAGTCAAAGTCTCCAAACACATTCATACAAAGATTTGAAAACGTTTGTATCTAAAACACAGAAACATTATAAATACAAGTGAGAATGGCAGGAAGAAACTATGCGTAATTAAAATTTACTGTATGAATCATCTGTCTTGAATGTCTCCAGCAAGGTGATGAAATAGAAAGTCTCAGCTGCCAAATGTCTCCCTCCTCTCCAAAAAGAGTTTAACCAGCAGCTACCTACAAACCCAACACCTCTTTGAAAACCCCAATACTTGGGAATCAGCCTAAAGCACATGTGTGATTCACAGAATTGAATTAAATCTAACTTAGAAGTTTGAGAGGAGTCTCACACTGGGTGTATCAGCCTCCTGCTCCTCCAAGTCTCTACAGTGTCTGACACAGAGGATCCCCTCGAGCCCCAAGTTCAGAGCACTCTACATCTGTAAGGATGGTGCACAAAGCAATTTTATCCCTAGTTAATGTATTTAAAGATACAAATATTAATAGCAACTGTAGCTAAAATAAATTACCAAGGAACATGCTTTTTAAAATGATGTAAATTCTAACACTCAAAAGCCAAAAATATATGCGGGGGAATAAAAGTGTAGAATTGTTCTACACAATAAATTTGCTGTTATTAACTTGATATAGGCTGTTATAATATATCTTATATAAGCCTCATGATAAAAAAAACAGCAAAAATCTAGAGCAGAACAAAACAAAATATAGAAAGTATTCAAAGCATACCAATACAGAAAAATCATCCCACAAAAGAAGACAATGTAGCATCAAAACAATCAGAAAACAAGTAACAAAATGACAGTAGTAAGTCCTTACCTATCAATACTTAACTTGAATGTAAATGGATTAAATTTTCCAGTAAAAATTCAGAGAAATCACATGGATTAAAATAAAATAATAAGACTCAACTATATTCTCCCTAGAAGAGAATCATCTTTCCTAACTTAAAGGACACTCATTTAATCAGAATGTCCTTTAATCATTTGACCAAAGTACTATTTGACAGGCTACAGGAAAGTTAAAATGTTTAGTTTGTAATTAATAGGAACATATTGGGGAGATCAAGTCAGACTTTGCAACTCTCTCTTTTTATCAAAACTTTGCCCATTACTTCTAACAGTCACTAATGATTCTGTCCTGGAACTATTATTACTATAGCAAATGCCATGTGGTAGATTTCTAATCCCAGAACTCATCCTACATTCACCAATTAGAATTCTATTTGTAGAGTAAGTGAACTATTTAATAATTACTCTTTTATTTATTTGTCAGTATGAATTTAAGGACTCTTATTTCATTCAAGAGATCATCATCTTATCACTGTTTATTTTAATTCTGAGCTTGTCCCAGAATTTAAAGACACAGATCCCTCTTTCTTTTCAACATAATTATTTCTTCATTTTAGAATGGAGATGTTTACCATGTACCACTGTATACTGGAAATATTTAACTTTCTTTTTGATTTTTGTTGGAGCTCAGAGCTAAGAGTTTGCCTTGAGTCTCAGGGGAGACTTTGGACCATAACTTTTTACTGTGGCAGAAACTGTTAAGATTTTGGCAATACTTAGAGATGGACTAAATACATTTTATACAATTACATGAGCATAAGCCATCTAGAATTGGGGAGTAGAATGTTATGGCTTAGATCTAGAATGCTCCCTCCCGCAAATTCTCAGGTGTTTAGAGGTGGAGTTTTGGGGAGGTGATTGGATCACTGGGGAGTTAAATTCAACAATGAATTGATCCATTGATAAGTTCCTGGGTAAATGTGCTATTAAGAGATAGGGTCTGATTGAAGATGTTGGTCGTGGGAAGAGTGCCTTTGAAGGGTGTATCAACCTCCTCAGATCCTTCCTATCTCTCAACTTCCTGGCTGCCATCGAGTGAGCACCCATCTTCCACCATGCCTTCCACGTTGCTGTTTCTGTCTTTGAGCCTACTGACCATAGACCAAAACCCCAAAACCATGAGCCAAATTTTTTCAAATCAATGAAAAATCAATCTCCTCTTTTAAATTGTGGGTATCAAGTGTTTTATCCCAGCAAAGCAAAGTTGACTAATATAGTGGTGTATTTTTTTATTTATCATTAATATTGACATCATTTAGCCAAGAAGTGATCTCAAAAACAGGGTACTAAATTTTTTTGCATTAAAAAATTCTTACATTTATCATGGGAATGGCAAAAGGCTAGAATCACAAGGCCAGTCTCATTAGGCAGCATTTCACTGTACTCTTTTAGGGACTGAGGAGGAACTCCTTTGTTCATTCACTGATCTGAAAAATATCTACTGTGTTTTCAGTGTGCTAAGCACTGTTCTAACAAGTAGGAATTATAGCGATGAAATAAATCAGGTCTTAGTCATAATTATAATAAGAATATAGATAATGGCATACTGAAATCTGTTCATAATGGCTTGTGAGAGCCAGTAGTATACATTTTGTCCAAGTTATATTAGGTGCTTAAAATTAACCACAGTAGGAATATTTACACCATGAAAATGGACACGCTTTTGCTTTTTATATTTCCATTTTTAAAAATCAGTTATTAAATATGTTATAGTATGCCAATAGAGCAAACCAACAAGAGAAAAAGGATAAATTTGAAAGGAGTGATAATTAGGAAGGTAAGGAAAAAAAGAAATTAGGTAACTATCAGAACAAAAGAAAAGAGGACACTGATAAAGGAAGTGTAGTAAATCAGGCAAAGTAGAAGACCAGAGGGACAACATACTATAAAATTCTAAATATTCTGCACAGAAGACTGAATTTAACTAATTTCTATAAAAAAGAAATAAGCCCACTAATTTGGTGGCTCTTATATTTCTAGATGTTAAATGAACCAGTTATAGGCTGCTCCCTTAGTTTCATAGTGTCGATATAACTTTTTTCATATCAAATTTCTAATTGTCAAATTTAACTTCATTAACTTTATTACAAGCTAAAATTATGGCAAAAAACAAAAGGTTGCCATTAATCTTTAAGAATGGAATTTTACAAAAGTATAATGATGAATCTGGAATATAATCTATTAAAATAGACATGTATATATAAATAAAGATATATAAACAAGTAGATTCACTCCAACTTATACAAAGAGCTCAGAAATATTCTTTATTACAAAACTTGGTCAAAATATTATATTGGGATGAATATATGCAGTAATTTCAACATAGTAAAGGAAACCAGCAGATGAAATGTGTTGCTATGGATATCTTGCTCTCCCATCCTTTTGTTGTTATTTTAATAAATGTGTAAACTATAAAATGATAATTATTTGTTTACTGGAAATTCAGTTTCTTTACTCATATAAATGGATGTTAATATCATCACGAAGTAAAATTATCAATCATTTCAGTGACCTGTTTGAACATAAGAATCACCTTAATGTAATAATAGCTTTGCAAAATATAAAGTTCTGAAGCAGATAACAAAGGCAAAAAGAAGAAATGTGTAGCTTCACTGGAAATGAAGAAAAGACCACTCTAAAAAGCCCAACAAATTTTAATAAATTTCAGACCAGAGAAAACTATAAGATTGGGCAAAGGGAGGAAACACACCACAGGAAATCCTAGGTTAATACACATCTAAAAAGTACTGCAATGAAAATGGAATGTTTGCTTCAAGGGCAGGGTCACAATATACAAAACCAGAAGAGGCCCCGAAGGAGTTATTCGAGATGAATTGGAAAGCTGCTGCGGGAGCAGCTGCACGAGAATTGGGGAGCACCCACATCCTCTGTGGGAGACCAGGGCACCCATGCTCAGGAGACTGGTCCTGAGTCTCCACATGAAGTCCTGGACGGCATGCTCCTAACAGTACACACCTACATTAGTCACACCAGCGGAAACGAGAAGGAGCAATGATACCGGATGTTGGCGTATGGCTTCAGGAAACGGAAGTTACCGTATACTGTTAGAAGTTGATCATCTGAGAAAGCTTATTGGAGGGGGTTTGAAAATGTCTGTCAAATCAGAATGACATATTTTCTACTTGAACATTTACTTCTAGGAATATAAGAATGAAATAAATACACCCATGAGTAAAAATCCATAAAAGTATTATAGTCACTGTAATCTTGTAAGAAGTTTAAAGTGATATATTTAGTCACAAGTAGACAAAATTTAAATGAATTACAGCACTATTAATGATCAAATATGCAATGCAATTATCCTAACAGTAGCAAAAAACCCTAAGGCCTGAGCTCTGCCAGGTTCTGTTCTGAAGTTTGGTGCATATTAATTCACTTAATCTTCTGAAGAAGTACCATGATTATCACTATTCCTAGTTTCAGAAGAAGAAACTGAGAGAAAAGTACCTGGTCCTACTTTAGCAGAGGGGAAGAATAAAGATCAAGATTTAAACCCAAACAGGCCGACTCCAGAGTCTTCACTGTACCTTCTGTGCTATAATAAAATATGGGCATTGACATTAGTAAGGAGGATTTAACTGTGCTGACAAGTAATGATCTATAACATGCACTGCCCCATGTCAAAAGCAAAATCTTTCTTAAATACAGAAAAAAAATTGTTAATAGTGATTACTTTGGTGATAGAAGTAGATTGTAGTGTGAAGTGTGTACCTTTTAGTAATTTTCATCATTCCTTGAATCTTCCCAAGTTTTCACAAATACATCTATGTTGTACCCAAATAATTAAAATAAGCAAAGAACAACAGCATCTGTGTATTATTTACAATTACCAAATGCCAACAAGACTTTTTAAAGTGACAGATGAGAACAATTCCCATATTCTTATAGGAGAAGTTAGGCCCCATCCTGTAATTCAAGAGATGACTAGCTACACCTGTGTGCATGTACGATCTTAACCTACATGTCAGTCACACTACATGGACACTCGCCAACACTCAATTTAACCTAACATCTAATCATCGAATTAAGTCGTGGAGATTGAGGACTCTTGGGTGGAAACAAGCATGAAGGGAGGCTTCTGGGAACAGAAATTAGGATGTTTCTTAACATCCTAATTTAAGGTGCGTCCTTTATTGGAGAGGACTAAGATGTTGACTGATTCCCACGTCTGACTCTGAGGGAAAATAAGAAGGGCTGCAACTGGGTGCAATCTCCTTGTGAGCATGCTTACTGGTCCCCCACTAAACAGACCATTCATATTTCTAGAAACATATAGTGAATTATATATTGAAACAGGATTCCTTGGTTAAGTGCTGCCTACATAAAGTAAATTATAAGGGTTTATGATCTTGGGCTCCCTGGAAATGTCTCTTAAACTGAGATACAGAACTATTTTATGGTCTAAGTATTCCTTCTGTTGTGAGGCTACCATACAAAATGTCACCTGGCGCTCACCTTCTCTTTGACCCAGAGACTGTGTCTCAAACATGGACAGTGCCGAGTTCCTCGTCCTGATGGACTGGACACTCCATGGTCTGTCTGATCCTAAGTATCCCTGAAACTCTTAGTAAATTTTCATAAGGAGTGTAGCTGTTTCATTAGTACATGTTTGCAGTTGCATGTTTGCATTCATTGTGGGAAGTTGGCACATGAACATGCCCATCTTAATTCCTTTTTATCCCCTTCCCCTCCTTCTTCCCCCTCCCTCCATCTCTTGATCTGGCATTTTGTGGTGCCACGCATTGGCAATGTGACCAAGACTTGTTTTAGTACCACAAATCACAATGGCAATGGTGATTTTTAGTAACATAAAGTAGATGAAAAATTATAATAGGGATTTAATTACACATAGGGAACTCCCTACCCACTGTGGGTAGGAGATGACGATGCTTTGAGGGAATAGGGTTTGGAGAAAGTAGGCTCTGATCTGAGGGGAAGGCTAAGTGGATTGACACAGGGTGGCTAGAAGAGAACAGATATATTTCTAGTGCAGGGCCTCTGGTAATGTGAAACCTGTGAGAGAGTATGGCGAGTGTATTTTCTGGTCATGGGGAACCTACTTACAATTCTATGGTTGCTTGGAGTAAAGTCTTATTCCCTCACAAAATAACAGAAGAAAGACTATTGATTACTCTAACTACAAATAAGTGGGAGATGTGCTCGCTTTGGCAGCACATATACAAATAAGTGGGGGATAAAGTCATTATAAATTTGGCTCAGGCTTTCTTTTCCATTACAATTTCCAGGAGCATGAAAACACAATTTGTATTCTCCTAGAATACAGCTCCATGAAATCTAGAGTATATTTGAATTTGCCAGCATACCTGTATAATTTAATGGGTTAAGAGCTTGACTTAATAAGTGCTCAAAGCAAGTTAGTAAACTCCACTGACTGTATAAAGATAATTTCTGCTCTGAGTAAGAAGTCCAGGGGTGTTAAGTCCAGGGGCATTAAGTCCAGGCGAGTTACATGAGTCACATAATGAATAGAGACTGGTTAATAAGCCAGTTAAAATCCAGGATGCAGGAACTTCAGGGACTAGGGGAAGTGGAGTCATTCTTCAAACCGTAAGAAAAATGTATGTCTTACAGTCTGCCAATGAACAAGGGAAAGGGCTTGCTTTGGCTTTTGCAGAAGTTTTGTTTTGTTGTTTTTTGTTTTGTCGTCATTGTTGTTTAATTGTACAGGCCTCTATTCACAAAATTACTAGAAAGATATTCTAATTACAGTATAGTCCATGTAGAAACACCTGATAAAGGATTTTTACAGGGTGGTGATGCAGGAAGTTCAACTAGGACTTTATAATTTGACTGCTCAGACAATGTTAGACATATTTGAGACCAGAAACACACAAACTGGAGCTATTGGCTGAAATGAACGAGTTTTATGAAGACCTGTTACAATTTGAGCACAAAAATCTGCCCATGACAGCTATTCCTAATGAACTGTTTGAAAGTCACTGGGTAGCTTGTTGCTAAACATTACTGAAAATTTCCCACACCAAAAGAAGGCACCAGATAATTCTGAGATTCAGAGACACTTCACACAGAAATCAAACTTTTTGGCAGAAGTTCACTTCTACACCGGAAGTGGGATTCTAAAGAGCACACTGTGGGTGGTGGGCAAGTTCCGAGAAGGCAATCACTGTTGGCTTCGTGGCCACCAGAGCTGGGCCCAGCACCCAGAGGGACGCTCCACTCCTACAGGGCTTGCTCTGTGTCTTGTAAACTGCTCTCAGCTGAAGCTCACGAAGCTGCCTTGTTTACTGCCAAGTTTCTGGATTGTGTGATCTCACTGTTTGTGAATAGTGACACACTACATGGGGGAAACCAATGGAAGAGGCCAAGGGCAAATCTGCATGGGGGCAGAGCTGAGCTGCTCAAAGAGTCTTCAGCTGTATCCTTGATACATAGTCAGGGAAATGGGCGGTCACCTAAGAAAATTCCTGTGTGACTTTAGAGGAAGAATTAAAGTGTGTCATGACTGGAAGAAAGATAGCCTCTTTAACAAATGGTGCTGGAAAAACTGGCTTGCCACATGCCGAAAACTAAAACTAGATTCAAGTCTCTCACCATCTACTAAACTAAAGTCAAAGTGGATCAAAGATCTAAACATTAAAACAGAAACACTAAATCTACTGGAGAATAAAATAGGAAGAACCCTTAAAGACATAGGGGTAGGGAAAAAATTTATGAACATAACCCAAACAGCACAGGAAACAAAACGAAGAATCAGTGTTTGGGACCACATGCTATTAAAAAGCTTTTGCACAGCAAAAGAAATCACAAATAGAGTAGGGAGAAAACCCACAAACTGGGAAAAAATTTTTACTAGCTATCCATCAGACAAAGGTCTAACATCTAGAATATACAAAGAACTCAAAAAAATTAAACCTCCCAAATTCAAAGACCCAATCCAAAAATGAGCATCTGAAATGAATAAACATTTCTCAGATGAAGAAATTAAAAAGGCAAATAAATATATGAAAAAGTCTTCAACATCACTAGTCATTCGAGAGATGCAAATCAAAACAACATTAAGATTCCATCTCACTCCAGAAAGAAGCACGTTTATGAAAATATCAACCAATAACAAATGCTGGCAGGGCTGTGGGGAAAAAGGAACCCTCCTCCATTGTTGGTGGGAATGTAGACTGGTCTAGCCACTATGGAAATCAATATGGAGATTCCTCAAACAACTAGAACTAGAGGTTCCATTTGATCCAGCTATCCCCCTACTGGGGATCTTCCCAGAACTGGAATCCTCATAAAACAGGGATGTACGCACAACCATGTTTATAGCAACACAATTTGTAATAGCTAAGTCTTGGAAACAACCTAAATGCCTAACAACCAATGAAGGGCTAAAGAAAATGTGGTTTTTCTACACAATGGAGTACTACACTGCCATAAAAAAGGATAAACTAGAGTCATTTGTACGTAAATGGATGTTCCTTGAGAACATACTATTAAGTGAAATAAATCGGACACTTATGAGTACGCATCGAATTGTTTCTCTGATATGAGAAACTATGGATGTAAAAAAGGACCAAGAGGTGTAATAGATATAATCTAAAAGGAAGATAATATTCTAAGGAGAGGAGCGTTGGGCGGGGAGGGGGGGAAGCGGGAAGGGAAAAGAGAGATAGAAAAAGGAAAGGGAATTCATGGAGAAATGTGAATGAACCTGCTGTAAATAGGGATGAAGGGAATAGAGGGGAGGGGCAGGGAAGAGGGGGGAGAACCAAGACACATTATGTACAGGTACAAAATAAATGTGATGAATGTAACCATTATATGTACATTGTACCAATACATGTTCTTGGTTAAAAAATAAAAAAATAAATAAATAAAATAAAGTGTGTCATGTATAGAACTACCAGATATAACCGGTTACTGACTGAGAAGGGACTGGGAATAAGGAAAATGTTTTATCCATATTTCTGGAATTCATTATCTGGTGCCCACAGCGAGCAGGGCTGGAGGCGTTCAGGCCGTGCGCTGATGGGCTGATGAGACAAGAGGCTGCCCCACCCAGGTCATCAGGAAGGAAGGCACTTGGCAGGCTGTGAGTATCCTGCTGTTTATGACAACGTGGGTGGATCTGGAGGATGTTATCCTAAGTGAAACAAGGCACAGAAGGACAAGTACTGCAGGATTCTACTTAAATGCGTATCTGAGACAGTCACACTCACAGAAGCAGAAAATAGAACAGTGATTACCAGGGGCAAAGAGAGGCAGAAAATTAGGAATGGTTGATGAATAAGGCATGATGAATAAGGTCAAGAGATCTGGTCTAAAACATAGTGCCTATGATCAATAATCCTGGGATGTGCATTGCTGTGATCCAGATGTTCGCTTGTTCTCCAAAATTTATGTATTGAAACCCAAACCTCAGTGTGATTGTATTGAGGGGCTTTTTGGAGGTAATTTGATCAACAACTTGGTGTCCTTACAAATGAAATTAATATCCTTATACAACATGCCCGAAGAAACTTCTCTGCCTCTCTCCTGTCACATGAGGATAGAGCTAAAAAGTACCATCCACGAGGGTCCTCACTAGACACTCAATCTGCCCGCATCTTGATCTTGTACTTCCTAGATTTCAGAGCCATGAAAAATAAATTTGTATTGTGTACAGGTTACCCAGTGTAAGGTATTTTGTCACGTCTGTCCAACTAGACTAAGACAAGTGCTTTGACAGCTGCTCTGTGCATCACGTTGAGGTTTCCTTGGGGTTTCTGAATAGCACTGTTTCCAAGGAACAGGAAGTGTTATGATTCTTTGTGTACCAAGCTCTCCACATCTACCTGTAGACATGGCGGGGGAAAGTCTTAGCAAGGCTGCTGCTCCTGTTGGTTCCTTGGCTAATAACACACTTGCTGAGTTGGAAAGCTCAACCATGTAGGGAAGAATGTGGGTCAGAACAGATTATAGCAAATGGCAAAAGAGCCTTTTGATTTCAACCCAAGGAAAGGACGTGATCATGTTATTTCCCTGGTACCGCAACAGGGCAGAGAGAACAACATTCTTGGGCATTCTTGTCAGGTCTGGTTCTGATTAATGGCTACTGCTGGAAGAAAACTTCGGATTTCTTTTTTTTTTTTTTTCTTTTATGTTTTTCTGGTCCTGGAGATCAAGCCCACAGCTTCATGAATGCTAGGCAAATACTCTAGCATTGAGCTACACTCCCAGCTCTAGATTTCTTTTCTCTGGAGATAAAAGATTGGGTTCCCATTAATCTCATTAATCTCTAATTGGAAGGAAAGAAGAGACACATTATACTCAGTAACACTGTGAGTTTATATGTGATGTGTCAAATGTTACCTCGATCTGTCTGCCATAGCTACATGGTGTAAAGAGTTTGCAATTTCAGAAACAAGATTAAGTGAAACCACAATTAAGTAAATGATGGTGTCCTGGACTTGGAATTGCTTCGAGAAGTCAAGTTGAAGGTTTCTATAGATATAAAACAATACAAAAATGGATTGTCCAGAGGAGAAGGTTTGACTTTGGAAACACTGAACTTTGTCTTTAGTATATCATACAAAAAAAGTCCCAATAACTTTTGACAGTTGAAGCAAACAGTAATTGAGTTAGGAAAAAAAGTAACAAATGGCCTTTAAATTTCATTAAGTTTTATATAGCAGATGAACTATGAACATGCCTCATTCTTATATATTCTTTCCGTCTTGAAGTCTTGGATGACCCTCAGTGTCCCACACCATCTTTTACTGAGCTCCTTGATTGGTTGTATCCTTGAAATTATTAGTAAAGCATGATAACATGCAAAATCTGATTTTTGCGAAAGTAATTCAAGTTTTGTCTATAAAATATAATATGCATAAAAGTTTCCATAACCTGATGCCATATCTAGAAATATGCATATAAAATATTTTAGTCTATTTCTTTCTAGGACTTTTAATTTATATTTTTTAAAGTTTTAAATTTTTATTAGTACATGTTTGCAGTACATAATGATTACATTCATTGTGAGAAGTTGCTGCATGTACATAGCACGCCTTAATTACTCCATATTTTTATACAAATATTCTAGAGAGGAAAAAAAGCATTATTTTCAAGGAGGTAACAAGTTCTATTGGGGTGAAAACTGTTTCACTTAGGAAAATACTTGCGGACTTCTCTTCCCGTGAGAATGCCTTCCTGTGAGAATTCTTTACTTCTAGACCACAGTGGCGAACCTATGTGGTGTGTGTTGTTTTTCTGTTATGACAAAAGATGTTACTGTATGAGTTGTTTGTTCTAAACTAAAACCTCAGTATTCAGGTTAAACTGCAGTGTTGGCACTTGACGAAAAATAAGTGGGGTCTGGAGTTGCAGTTTGGGCACTCCACTAAAGGGTTCACCATCGCTGCTCTGGGGCATAACTTTGATGAGACTACACGGAGAAAGTTGAGCACGTCTTGAAATATTTGCTCTGTCCTGAGCAAGGCTGATTGCTTTATATGTCTCAACCCCTTTAATCTTCCCAGTATCCTGTGAATTAGTTAACCCTAGTACCTCAATTGAACAGACAGAGAAAGTAAGTGTTAAAATGTGAGATAATGTGACTCAGACACCACAATTAATAGCTACAAAAGTTGGGAGTCACACAGAAGAATCTGTGAAAAGGGTGAGAGTCAGCACACAGCTTGGCAGTGGGCAGTTCAAAGATTGGAACTGACCAGAATGAAGTTCCAGAATAAGAATATGGCCAAAGAACTTTTAAAATCCAGCACATCTAACGTTTGATTTTAAACTGCCCTCTGTATTATACTGAAAATCATCCCTTGCCTCTAACACCAGATTGTTTGGGATGTTTTTCAAATGTCAAGTGAAGGGGTCTATGATATTTAAACTGGATTATCAACTTGTTTGGCTCAAAGAGCCACCTGGGAGATTAGGAAAGCAGGTTTTGGGTGTATCTCTGTGACTTTGGGTACCATATCTGGTTCCCAGAGTGGTCCTGTCCTAAGCTGTTCCATCTGCTCTGTGCCACCGTGAAGCAAGCAGATTTGCTACACAACACTTTTCTGCCATTATGTTCCTGCTTTGGAGGAAGCCAGTTATGAACCAAAATCTTCAAAATTTTGATAAATAAACCCGGCCACTTTTAAGTTGTGTGTGTTGGGTATTTGGTCCCAGTGATGGAAGGCTGACTGATACAGGGCCTACATTCTTATATTTGGTTTCATGGAGGGAACAGAGCACAAGAGCAGCTATGAAGGATGGGACAGGAACAGGAAATAGCCACATATATCTAGAGAATTCCTGAGCTGCTGTGATAGGAGACACAGGTGGATGCTGACTGTCCAAAGCACGTGGGACTGACATGATTTTATTTGTGTATAACAGCTGCATAATCACCCATGATTTGTGAGATGTGACAGCAACTATGTTTTTATAATGTTGACACTTTAATGTCATCTTTTGATGTCTTCCTCACCCCTGGGCAAAATTTATAGAAGAATCCTATTAGTTTTTCTAATTATTTTCTGATAATAAAATGATACTTAATGAATATTTAAATTTAAATGAAAGTTTAATCATTTAAGTTTCTAGGAGAAAGCCATCTTGGCTTCTTCCTTACTTCTTTTGCAATATCTCATCCTCCACTTTGTTAAACTCAGTCCCCATTTTATCCAGGTTATTACCATTCCTAGACCTTTTTCTTATGCTAGGGAACTATAAAGAAATTGCTCACTAAATACACCCCAAGAATGCTAATTTTCAAAAACATTCCCACCTTTCCAGGTAAATGCTAATTTTTTTTTTTCTTTTTTGGATACAAGGTCTCACTGGGTAGTTCAGGCAGGACTTGACCTCGCAGTGATCATCCTGCCTCAGCTTCCTGAGTGCTGGGATTATAGAAGTGTACCCCCATGCCTGGCCCTAGGTAAATTCTAATTTTTAAAGAATTATTTCCAACGTATGCAGAGTGTTCTTAGAAAACAAAATGACAATTGTCATTTATAAGTCATCTGATTTAATGTCTTATATGAGCTGTGTTTTTCTTAAATGATTTTCATAAGATTTATTTGGAGGGTACTTTTCTCTGATGAAGACAACATAGACTAGTAATAGGTAATATTTTCTATTACCATAGTTTGCAAATTACAAGGTAAAACTAATTCAGTGCTTCTTTTTATTTCCTCAAAGACCAGGCTACTGACTTCATGGTTCTCTTTGGCCACAAACAATTAGTACATTAAATGAGCAGCCATGAGGCCCAATGAAATGCATTTTCTGATCTTCAAGAAAGACTCCAGAAGCAGAGTCCCTAAAGAGATTTTGTGAATTAGATCACAAAATTGGTTCTTCAAGCGTTGCAATTACCTTAGTAAATCATCTAAGGAGGTTTCAGCCTAGTAGCTCTTCTAGTTTGTTCATCCTGTGTATTAAGAGGACGTATTCATTCCCCAAAATCCCCTACCATTTATTCTTCAGAAGATTTTCACTCCTACCAGGAAAGGCAAACCTGTTCATCTGACGTACAAGTCCCTCCACAGACTGAGCCCAGTCAATCTCACTAACCTTGTCTTCAATTTCAAGCACTCAGGTTTTTCTATGAACTAAATGGCTAAATAGAATGAATCCACACAACCCAGAGTTTGGGGGAGGAACTGAAACACTCAAAAATAAAAGAGCTGTTATTATCACTATTATTAAGAATTATTTTTATGTTCTAACTTTTCTATACAGTATCTTAATGTTTTAACCGTGTGATTTATTTATGGCAAAAAATCCATTTGTATCATATTAAACATGTGGCAGACATGAATATACTCCCGAATGAGCATGAATGTGTGATGTGTATGAATGAAATGGTAATTAGTTTTCTTCAAATTCCCAGATTGCTAAACTTGATTGAAATTATATATTTCTAAGGAAATGAGATTTGGCTGATATTGATGTAACTGTCCTTATACAATATTAGAAGCAGATAATCCAGAAGAATTTTAGTTAATTGTTCTTTCCAAAAGTACATATGAAATGAACAATATATTTATCAAAACTTTCCATCAATCCAACAATATTTATGACATCTTTACTATTTACAGAACATTATGTTTGATCACAAATGTATGCTGTACACAAGACATACATTACTATTGCCCTAATACCATGTAAACACTTGTATACTTCATGGATGCTAATTCAGAAGTGGTAGAGGACTTGCAATGTCCAGCTTCCGATTTGAAATAGATATCATCAGTACAAATTCTAAAATCAGAACACATGTATACCACCAACCTAAAATTCATGCCTTAAAATTACCGATCTTTATTTGCTAACCTTTTGTTTTATCCAGGCCCCACTATCTAATATTTTGTTGGCATTGTTTAGATCTTTATAAAAATAGGATTACCAAAAGTATGTATCATCGCAATTTGAAAAAGACCTTTGCAAATGTTTAGTCAGAACTTCTTATGTCTAAGATGCAACAGCAGGGACTGGATTGCCCCAACGTCTGAAACAACAAAAATACGTTAAAACATTTGCTTTGAAAGTGCTGAGCGTCAGGCGATGTTGGGCCCTCATCCCTGAGAGCAAGGGACAGACGAGGGCAGCCTGTGAGTGCTTGCCCAGTGCCGCCTAGAGAGAGTGTGGAGGTGGCAGGGCGGCCAGAGGCCTAGGGCTCCCTGGTTGGGAGACTGCTGACGGTCCAGGGAGACCGAGGCATAGACTCACCAAGACAGCGTCACATTAAGGCAAGGGCACACCGAGGTGACCCCTCGCGCACTCCCCAGGGACAAAATGTAACTGTACTGGGAATTACACGGGATCCATAATGGTGCTTTGTCCCATCAGCCAGACTGGTAGAAAAATTCCTCTAGTTTCCCTTCAATTTCTTTCTCTTGTAAAATTTAAGAATAATTTTAAATTGAATACATTTTATTAAATGATACAATGTATGCCATGAAGCAATGTTTGCCTGTTTCTATTCGTAGTGATGTATCTAGAGATGTGTGTGCTTGTGATGAATATCAGACTTTAAGACCAACCAATAAGACAGGTACAAAAGCCTGGTGGTGAAGCCTGGCTCCAGGGTATAGATGCCCCACCAGGACTGACTCCAATCTGCAAAGGCCAAGTCTGCGAGCCCAGAGCCAGCTGGCAGCGACCGGCCCTGCAGTGGCTGAGATCAGGGCCACCAACTTTCACGTGGCTTCTTCTGAACTTGGGGTGTGGTTTCTTCACTGCACTCTTCGGAAAAGAAATTTTATGGCTAACTTGGTTTTGTTCATGTTCCCCCCCCAAAAAAAATATTAAAAGAGAAAAATGAAAAATGAAGAAGAAACAAAAGGCTCTGTAGAGGGAAAATTTTATCAATTAGAAGTGCTAGGCTTGCACTCTATCACTTGAGCTAAAAGAAAACACTTCCTCATGGTAGAAACACTAAGAGACTTTATGAAAAATTTGAAAAAATTTTATCAATTAGAATGGTTGTATCTATTTAAATATAAAGTACTAGAAATAGACAAGTCAATGGGTAAAACACATACTTCTTCAAACGTATGTGAATGTGTACATGTAAGTGTAAATGCCTTTATATTTTCTCTTTTCCTCGTCCAGCTCTATATTTACGTATACACTGCATGTATGTAATGTGTAAAGTGGCTTTAAAACTTAAATATATTAATTTTTCGTCTGTTTCTTAAATTGTATCTCCTTTGAGATACAATTTATTATATATCATTATGACATTTTATTATATATTAGAGACACTCAGATAAGAAAATAGAAGAAGTTAGAAAGCAATGGTTAAATGAACACGAGACTCAGTTCTCGAAGCAGCGAGGCGGCCAGAGAACTCCCCAACCAAGCACCTAGTAAGTGCGCTCAGAATGTGCGCCGCAGCCCCGCGCTCGGCCCTGAGGCCACCCTGTGTCGACGACGTGCTGGGCCGCCTGAGACCTGGTTCGAGACTGTGGGAGTCGCTTCCCCTTGACCTTGAGCAGTGAAGCGGTGGGGGGACCCAGCTCTTCTCCCCCCGCCCCCGCATTCAGGCTCTCCCGGAAACCCGTCTTCCTTCCTTTCCCCTCTTGTCCTCTTCCCTGCAGTGTTTCAAGGAACAGTTACTAGGCGATCTGCCAGGATTCAGAACAGAGGCGTTTCTGAATGCAAACAGCCTTAGGATGAAATTTAGACACCATTTTTCATAAAGTCTCTTAGTATTTGCTACCATGAAGAAGTCTTTTCTTTTAGCTCAAGTGATAGAGTGCAATTCTACCAAGTGCAAGGCCCCGAGTTCGATCCTCCCCCCTCCCCACCACCACCACCAAAAAGTGTTTTCTTCGGGGAAAATTTCTTTCATTCCAACCCCTGAGAACTGCTACCGCTCTGACTGCCGGGTCCTTCACTGCTCTCCCTCCCCCCTCCAGCACGGATGTTAGCTTCCAAGAAGCAGCCAAACTCCCTTCATTCATCCTCAGCCTCATCTAGGATATTCTCAGCTTCTGGTCAAATTTATTTCACACACAAAAAAATAGCATATTTCTCTGAATCTTATTCTTCTATACCTTTTACAGGGTCTTCATCACAACTGAACATATTTCCTGCTCAGAAGATTCAACTACTAATGTTTACAACCTTAGCAACCTGACTAGCAACATTTCAAGTTGCATTTTTCCTCGATTGTATTTGTAGTCATATCTACAGGCTGTGTACACAGAAAGCCAGAGCAGATTGTATTATCTGCTCTTCCAAGAGAATTACTAGGGGCCATGGATATTTCCTTCTGTGTGTTTCATTTGGCTCTTTTTCCATATGCATTAGCAACAATGTCAAGCAACCAGGCTTTCAGTGAAGCAATTCAAGTGCTTCTATGGTGAGTCTTTACTGTACTTCTAGAAAACTCATGTTGGAGCATAACTCAGATTGCTTAGTGCCAGGAGGTGAATATTAAATCGTGCTTCTGCGGGTTGAAATGGACCCACAGAGCACAGTTCTCAAATCAAAATATTAATGGACCTCACTCAAACAATCTCAGCAGGAAACAGCCTCTCTCTCAATGGCAGTGAGTATTTCTGATGGAGGTTAACACTCTTCTAATGCTAAATGTTTTTGTAAAAAGTATTTTATTTTTTTCTCCCAAGTTTTTGAATGGTTACAGGCAAATTACAGACTTGGAAAAATGTGTACTAATTTTATTAGCCTTGAATGTATATATCAACATTTAGGAACAGGTCGGTTGCCTAAAGGATACATGTTTGTCCTCTCACATGATGTACAGGTCTTTATCAAAGTCTGTGTCATCTCATGTCACTCAACTTATACTAATAATCATGTTGCTATTTATTCTGCTTTAGCAATAAACAGTTAATACTCTTCTAAAATATCCTGCTTTTATGAGAATCTATTATTGATAAATAGCATACCACATGGGTAATGTGATTTCAAAATATTCTGGAGACCAAACAGAACTAATATAAACTATCAGTTGCACTCCCCCATTTAAACAGTATAAAATGTTTACATGGATAGACAGAGTTATTTCCTTAAAATGAGAAGAAATGTATATATTACAGTTCTAATATCTGACTTTCTGGAAAACTTTTAGTTAAGATTTAATTAGTCATGTTTGTCAACATACATGCTAAGGCTCTAGCTAGAATATTATAGCCATTAAAGATAAAGTAATGTATCCCATGTATACTTAGAAACAGAGAGTTGTCCATTAACAACTCAGGTATCTGGGAAATTTACAAAGCTGAAACTTTTACCAGAGTGCAAAACCGAAGGGTGCAAACAAAGACTAGGGTCTAAACTTTTGTATCCTATTTGAACTAGCTTGTAGACTATTTTTAAAATTACTTTTAGCTTTTATAGAGAGGAATGATTGATAGGTTGATCACCAAACACAAGCAGGTGACACAAAGAAAAGACATTCATTTTACCCTTAGTATGTTCTTGGTACTTAATAGTCTCAGACCCATTATTTAATATCTAGAATGGTCACAGTGACCTTGTCATGGCACACTGAGTATCAGCAGTCAGTACTGAGTGTCTTCTTAACATGTGTCAAGCAAATAAGATCCAAACTTGCTTTCTTCCAATTTATAAGATGAAGAAATTTACATTTCCACTACATTGTTTTCTTTCAGATTTTGGCCTGCTGCTAAGAGAGAGAGGGGGGAAAAGAGCGGGGGGAGAGAGAGAGGAGAGAAGGATTTGTACTTTTAGAAATTACCAGTGAGAGGCTGGGGATTTAGCTCAATGGTTAGAGTGCCTGCCTAGCAAGCACAAGGCCCTGAGTTTGATCCCCACCACACACACACACACACACATACACACACACACACACACACACACACACAAAGACTCTGATTTAAATTTAAAAACAAAGAAAGAAAGAAATTACTAGTGAGGTCATTTGTTTTTTAGTCATTAATTTCACTTCAAAATTTTAGTTTTCTGCCTAGATTCTAGATTTGCTGACCTGACTGAATCTGACGTTAATCAGTTGCCCTCCTCAATCAGCAATGATGCCAACACAAAGTAAAACAATTGTTTCTTTTTATATTGAGTTTAAGAGACTGTGATATATTCTGAGTACAAATCATTTGTCAAATGTGTAGTTTGAAAAAATTCTCTTCTTCTTCCAATCTGTGGTTTGCCTTCCTCTTCTCTCAACACTGGCTTTGGGAAGGAAGAAGGCCTCAAATTTCATGAGGTATAATTCATGAATTTTATCATTTCCTAATCAAGAGCATAAATATTTCCTTCTAGTTTCTTCTGGATATTTTGTAGTTTCAAGTTTTATATTTAGGTCTCTGGCCTATTTTGACTTCACTTTTGTATCAGCTGTGAGATATGGATTGAGATTCACTTTTGTGCATATATTCTATTGTTTCAGTACTATTTGTTGAAAAGATTGTATATTAGTAATATATGCATATCTACATTTATTGCAGCACAATTCATAATAGCTAAATCTAGGAAGCAGCCTATATGTCCATCAACAGATGAATGGATAAAAGAAATGTGGTATATATACATGATAGAGGACTACTCGGCCATAAAAAAGGATAAAAAAGTTATTTATAAGAAAATGGATGGGCCTTGAGGCCATGTTAAGTGAAATAAATCAGACACACAAACTTGAATATTACATTGTTCCTCTTTTGTGAGAAACTCGATAGAAAAGAACATCTTCTGAGTTAGATTTCCTAAAGATGATGGATTTTGTTTTATTTTGATGTAGAAAGTATTTATTAATGTAAAACACAAACACGATATGGGAACACTATAGGAAATGGAGCTTTCTGCATCGTGGTGAAGACAACGGTCGAGAGGAAGAGTGTCACACGGGAACTGAAGGTGCCAGCTACTGACTGTGAGTGGCCTCAACCTGGACAGTCACCGGGGCCTGTCTTGTGGCAACAGCTTCAAGACGTCAGAGTTTTCTAAAAGACTGAAGACTCTAAATTTTTCTGTAGGTTCATTGCGTACCAAAGTACACATTATATTTTTTGGTGGAGCGAGACAAATTCTTCCTGAACTTTGTATGGACGAGCATGCCACCTAGCACAGCCCAAGTGACCTTGAAACTGAAGGACGAAGTGAGAGCACGGCACTGACACTCAGGCTTACCATTCCTGAGTGTGGTGCAGTACTGGGGAAAGGTACGCAGGTCAGCGGGCTGAGAAGAAAACCCAGAAACAGATGCACAGACATGGACCCAAACATTTGAGAGAGGTGTGAAGGCCAAGTCAGAGGAATTGTATGAGTAAAACAGGCCGATCTTAGGATTTTTCATGCACTATTATTCCATGTATACAACATTCTTAAAATAGGAAAAAAAATAAAATAAAAGCAGACACTTGCTTCACGGTTGCAGAGGGGCTGAAGGGTGGGAAGTGGCTGTTCCTGTAGAAGGACTGCGTGAGAGACGCCTGCGATCTGACTGTGTGTTACCTGACTGTGCTAATGGCCACATGCGTTCATGTTATTAAACTGTGCACGCGTGGGGGAACACAAAACTGGTTACGCCTGAGCAATCTCAGTAGGTTGTATCAATGCTACGTTCCTCACTGTATTGTTATAGTATAATTAAACAAGACGTTACCACTGAGGAAACTGGGTGAATGTCACATGGGATCTTCTCTGCATTATTTCTTACCATGATAATATACAATTATTGCAAACCAAAATGTTAAAAAAGAAGATGAAAGAGAAATGTTTTGGTCTTAAATACCTTAGTTTTTAAGAAAAAATATTGGAAACTTTCAAATAGAACTGATTGGATGATAGCCTTATGGAAGTTTTGATTCATAGGAATAATTCCTATAAAGACATATGGCCAGAGCCAGGCATACCAGCTGTTATAACTTGAATCTAGATGTCCCCCCAATACCTCATATGGTCACAGGTGGGGCTTTTAGGAGGTGGCTGGATCTAGGATGTGCAAATGGGATTAAGTCTGTGCAATACTGGATTCGGCCACTAAATGGGTTCAGCATGGTTCTGGGTATGGGTAGCAGAAACCCCACCAAGCGCACAGGTGGCACCAATCAATAGGCTTGTGGCCTGACTAGAATACAAAGGGTCAGAAGGAAGGCAGGCTGGCTGCTGCTGTCCTTTCTGCCTGCCTGCTGTGGGCTGCTTCTCCTCTGCACTGCCCCTCTACCTGCCACCTGCCTTGGAGCCAGATGACTGAAACTGAAGAAAGTTTCTTTGGTTTTCTATTAGGCTTTGGGTTACTATAATCTAAATTTTAGGAGTTAAAGATTATTTCAATGTTGGCTTTCTCAATAATAGTTTATGATTGATGAAATAATGACTATTATCTTAGTTTGTAATATAACCTATATATCTGAGAATATGATATGATATGAATCTAAGACTTGAAGTTAAGTTTATAGAGTTAAGACTATGTAAGTTTAATACATACAAAATAACTAATGGGTGCTATCTCATACAGTATACATCTAGATCCTAGATATATAAAATAATCAAGATTTCTGACATCTCTTTAAATTTGTTGCTGCCATTTAAAAACTTGATCTATGTGTACTGGCTTTGATTAAATATTCTGTTATTGTATAAATAAGATACGATTGTATAGTTGGTAGTAGGTCTATTTGTGATCAATAACACTGTTTCATAAATTTATAGACAACCTAAAGATGTCCTTAGTTCTTGTTAGTACAGTTATACTCCACAGGGTTCTGTTAAAGAAGTCTAAATTTTGTTTTTCAGGCACAAACATCTGGCTTTCCCTTACTTGTATCCCAGCTACTTGTGATAAATGCACATGCCAATCCAGCATGAGACAGCTAGCCGAATGATATGAACATTTTTTAGGTTTATGCTTATGTAATTATTATGTAGTTGTTTTATAATGGTTAGATTATATAAGCACTATACAGTCCAGATTATATCACTCTAATGATTAGCGATTAGACCTTAATCACCTATAAATATATCTGTAAATAAGTACCTATATAAATCACCTATAAATATATCTATAAATAAGTATTCTACTTAAAATATTTTATTAAAAGATAACATTTAAAAAAAGTTTATTTTTTCATTTAATATCTTATAATTAGACAAAATAAACAATTGGTAATATAGAAATTTAAATATAGTTCAGAGTTGATAACAAAAAGCTAATGGTTCTAATTTGTCATCATTGTTATGTGAAAATGCTCTTTTTGCTCTTAATTTCAAAATTTCTCTGTAAAACTATATAACTGATATTTATTAACATGCTACAAAAATGTGACTTCTAAGACAACTATGATTGGTAAAAATATAACAGTCCTCTGGCCATACTTTCTGTTTCAAGGTGTCTGATATCCAGGTGAGTTTATAATAGTTAAACCTACTGTTTCCTCTTTAATACTGATATAACTGAGCTCCTGGGTGTTCAACACCTGGCTTGCAGACAAAAGCTAAAAAAGATAACTGGGTTAACAAGACAGCCAATATTTTGGCCTTGGCCCTTCAAAGTCAACAGAACCCGGGACATGAAGGGACCTCGTAAAGGATCCTACAACTCTGGTGAGTCACCCAACCTCCTGAGCAGGAAGACTGTTGGACCCCAGAGGACAGGGGTCTACCAATGTACAGTTTGCCAAAATGGAGGATCACCAAAAAGAAAAAAGTCGTCCATGCTCCAAGAGAGGCCATGCTGTCAAGCAAGACCATGATAAATCCTGGGAGATGACACAGATAAAAGAGTTATGAGAATCTGTACATGCCTCCTGCAGAGGAGCCTTAACTACAGAGGAAGGAGAGAGGGAGAAAGGGAGGGAGGGGGAGAGAGAGAGAGAGAGAGAGAGGAGAAGAGAGAGAAGAGAGGAGAAGAGAGAGAGAGGAGAAGAGAAGAGGAAAGAAAGAGAAGAGGTTAATTTTAATTAATACGGGTCTCACTTTAACTTGATATTAAACACCCAGCAAAAAATAACCAAAAAGATATATAAAAAACAGGCCAGATATAAAAAGGGGGCTTCTAGCATTACTCTGGCCCCTGCTGGCAGTCCTAAGCTACACCCCTGGCTTATACTCACTATTTATGGTTCGACGAGGTTAAAAAGCCATAGTGACAGCTGTAAAAACTCAACAAGTCTTTAAATTCCTTAACAAAAATAGTCCTTCATTATCACAGTGTCCTTGATCGCCTTACAGCAGACACTGGAAAACCTTGTGAACTCATAAACAAAACCTGTTGTCTTTAGATACATAATTCACATAAGGTGAAAAAAAAAGATCTTAAATAATTTTAAAAAATCGAATTTATAAATAACCTCCATAAATAGATAGATAGGTCTAGGACCCAGCTAGTTACAATCCCTACTCCAATCCCTTAAAAACAATGTCTAGACTTGGCTCCTTCCCTTAATAATAAAATTTGTTTCTTCTTGCCCAGAGGCTGTCAGACTCCAAATGGTCATACAAACAAAACGAACAATAAATGTGCCAGACTCCTTTTAATGGGGTCCACTAAATCAAACCTCTATAAAGAGTTCATGACTGCTAAACAAAACATCACTTCTATTAAAGGACCCTTAAATTAGCTCTCTGGAAGAAATTCCTGACTACTGGCCTCTACACTGACCCCTTTCAACAACAACAAAAAAGCTAGATTTGGTCTTTGCCCCTCTCCTCTAAGGGCAACTAGTGATACTTCTAAAGAGGAGAAACTGTAAAAAGTAGTTTAATTACCCAGTTTATGAATAAGGCAGTTAGCTATGGAAGGGGCCTGAGATAGAATCGGGTGATCAGCCACACTGATAAGAATTAAAATAAGCACAGACACTGAAGCAGGATTTTAGAGCAAGGATGAGCTTCCTCAGGCAATATGGGATGCAGCCCCTTCCCGACTAAGTGTCTGAGTTTCCAGGAACTTAAAAGGCAAAATAACCAGTTTTTCTTTAAAATCCCAGTTTCCCTTACACCCTACATGCTGAGTAACTGGGTTAGAGAGCCCAAGTTCTGACTGCTCACTAACCTCACAGAGCCACTCATCATAGGAGCTGAGCAAACAACTGAAAAATCCGCACACACTGCTTATCCATGAAATGTTCTGGGCTGAGGAACTACATGGAAATTCCACTTTTTGGATTCTCTTCCTGGAGAAACTGGGAGGCTTTTTTCCTTCTTCTTATTTCTAGTAAAATCTCTCCTAACCTTCTTCTTTTGGTTTGCAACGTCATTCTTCAATTTTCTTAAAACCAGGAGCTCAGTTTGTACAGAAGTAAGTGTTTCAGAACTTCACTTCATTTTGGGAAGAAAATCCTTTCCAGACCACAGGCTATTTGTCTTATTTAAAATAATTGTTTTGCCTGCTATTCGCCATTCTTTTTTCCCCTGTAGTTAATATTATTTACATGTTAGAAGTCCTTAATTAATTCCATCTCATTCTATTTTGTCTTCATCTTTTTTTCCAGAGAACTATTTCTTTAACTTGACATTCTAGGTCACTAATTCAGTTTTCAATTAATAACACCATCTCTTTCCATCTGCCTGCAGAGTGGTTTGATTCATAAATAATGACTTTTCTCCTTTATAAATTCTCTTTATGTCCTAATTTAACTTTTAAACTGTCCTGTCCTTGAGATTTCTGTGCAGATTTGTGTGCCATTTGTTTTGTTTTACTCCTAGCCACCCAAGCTGGTTGTTCTGTTTCATATGTCTTTCTTTGGCCCCTGGACATCTTACATTCACTGATACTGCCATCCATCCATTGTCTGCTGATGCCCACACTCCGGCTGGGCGACCCGGCCAGGCTGCACACAGCCCTCAGCAGCCCCATCCCTGTGAGGACCTTGAGCGGGGAACTACTGCCTCCGCCGCTGTGAGCTGTCCCTGCTAAGGCCTCGGAAGCCCTTCTGCCATAGATCTCCTTGCTGATAAGTGCATATCAGTTTCTGAGTCAGAACACAATGTAACATCCAGGCATTTCTGTCACTTCACCAGAACATTAAAGATTCCTTGGTAATGTGCCACTTGCCTACCTCATCAATTTTGCTTTTCCCAATCACCCATATTTTTTACTTTTATGACTTTCAGAAGACAGTTTCTCAAGTGGCTTCCAATGATCTCTGACTCTTGGTATCTATTCCCTTCTGCAACCCACTGTTTCCCTTCCTTGAAAGTGGACTGGACCTCAGGACTTACTCTTTGTTGTTGTCGTTAAGACCACAGCCCGGGTAAAAACCGCAGTGGCAGCCTTCTGAGAGATCCTCGGTTAACGCAGGGAAACCACGCCCAATTCCCAATGCCCAGTAATGGTGAAATAGCTGTTGTTCTCTTACACAACTAAGTTCGGGGGGCAATTTGTTTGCAGCAATAGCCAACAAATATGCCATTATTTGCTCTCCTATGTCATCTCCACCCTCTTCTGTTCCAGCGCACCTGCGCTCCTGGTGGGCGAGTCTGCCCACTGTGATTCACTCACTCACATCTCAGAGCCTTTGGATATGCTGGTTCTTTACTACTGCAACCATTTTTCTTCTACAAACTGGTAAACTACAAACATAAGCTGAGATAGAATCATTCTCTGACCATATAGGCAATGTTTTCTCATCTCTCGTATATGATTTTATTCTGTGTTTCACACAGAGTAACACTATTTCCTTTGGCCAAAACTGCATCCTCAGCATTTAGTTCAGTGTTTAGCACATTACACAGGTGAAAGCTTGGATTTTTCTGAACTAACTTGAATCCACTCATAATTTTTTTTTGGGGGGGTGCCTTTCCTACAATTTCCAGCTGGAAAATTTCATTTGGTCCTGAGTTAAAGCTGGGTTACTATGAAATAATAACTTGCCTTTCTCAAGCAATACTGCTTTTATTTTTATTTATGGTAACTAATATTTTGTCTTCAAAATGTGCATGTAGGATGACTGAAATTTCACTCTGCTTTCTACTCATAATATTTCTCTTACTTATCCTCAGAATACCTGCACACCCCTGAGTTTTTTTCTTCCTTAATTGCTTCAAAACAATTTCTTTAGAGGCTGCCTTCTCTGCTGCACAGCGGGATAAAGGAGAAAATATTTACTTCTTCAAATTGCTTTGTTTATTTCAACACAGGCAGCAAGTCTGTAGAGATTACAAAAGGTAAGGAATGAATTCATTCATATACCACTGCTTTAAATATTTTCATAAATATTTTAGTAAAGGAGACGGCAGGTAATTGTAAGGTGATAATTATCTGAAGGAAAATACTAGTCTGATCTTCCCAGCTAGTCACTGCTAATGTATGGGCTCCCAAAATGAGTCTGGGACCACAGGACCAAGCAGATGCTTATGAAGACCAGGTAATAAACAGAATTACAGCCTGGGTCTGTGTCCCAGGGGACCCACGGGTCTGCAAGGACACCGTGGCCTTTTCACCCCTTGGTGACTATAATGTTTGTGTCTAGATGTTCCCAGAAAGCCACATATGCTCATAGGTGGCGCTTTTTGGAAGTAACCAGATCTAGGGTCTGTGGTACTGGGATTAAAGATGTGTGAAAACTAAACTGGTTTAGCATAGTTTTGGGTGTGGATAATGGAAGCCCCACTCTGAATTGGGTTGCAACAACCACGAGGCTTGTAGCATGGTTGGAATAAAAGAGAAAGATAAAGGCAGGCTTGCTGCTGCTTGCTGCCTCCTGCCTACCCTTCCATGAGCTGTTTCGCCTCACTGATGCCCATCTGCCATGCCAGCCTGCCTTGGAGCCAGCCAACTATGGACTGAAACGTTTATAACCTGTGAACTGAAACAAACCTTTCTTCCTTTAATTTGTGGAGTGTCCAGTATTTTGTCTCATCAATGACAAAAGTAACTAAGAAAGTTATTAAGTGTAAAGTTAGAAGAACCATACCATTTTTGGACTCAGTGATTTGAAGAATCCCCACTAGTTCACTGAGTTAATGCTTTTTGAGTAGGAAGAGCCCTGTTATTAAAGATCCTATAACCTCCTATCACAACCCATCCCTCATTCTCATCAGTCCACAACCACCAGAATATTAAGCCAATAGAAATTACCATATCCTTGGGACAGTGCAGAAATCAGTACCACCACCAA
Organism: Hystrix cristata; assembly: GCA_004026905.1. NCBI lineage: Eukaryota > Metazoa > Chordata > Mammalia > Rodentia > Hystricidae > Hystrix > Hystrix cristata. The sequence goes on along the minus strand of PVJO010017036.1, from coordinate 8,613 downwards.
ACTGAAGACTGAGAGTTGTGATTCCCTTTACATCTCCATTCAATTACCTATTTGTGATGTAGAGAAGACAGACTGGTTTGGAGAATATAAGGGTCTTTCTGTAAATTTAAATCACCCAGTCCTTCCCTTGACTGATATTTCAGAAGTACTTCTTTTACGAGAGACCCTGGAGCCTCATATGCAGCTCTTAGCCTGACAAGTATCTTTTCTCCATGTTGACTGTTACACTAGTCAAGATGGTTTTCACCATGTAGAGAGGGAAGTATTACCTTCACTCCTTTACATCAGGGCTACACAGTTAATTCTTCAGTTCCATGTCAAAATCCATCATTCAGGGCTCCTGCACAGCTTACCATTATACTCATCTCCCAGAAAGCTGAAAACATATTAGTCAGACCTGGTGAGCAGGAATTAGCTAATTTGTTAGATGCTCTTTTAAGACATGGGGGCATGGGCGGTAAGAGACAATTCTAACTCTCTGGTGAGAAAATTAAAGAATATGCCTCTTTGATGGATTTTTTATGAGAATAGTCTAATACAAGAGTATTTATTCATTCCAAATGTGAAGATAGCTGCTGCATCTTGTAATCCTCAACAGCTAATAGGCTTAACATTTGATGGGTTTATTTTGCTTCTAAAAACAGTATTTACCGATGAACTCTATTGGTATACTTGCAAAATAACCCGTAGAGTTGCAACATTCGAGCAAGGTCTAGGGCAAGACATGGTTTTGCAGCAGATTCAGTATGAGTTACTCTGTCACTTGGGCCCTAAGATCTTAGAGATCCAACTGTATTTGAAGATGTGTGACAGGGCACTGTATAAGAATTCTAGTAACCCTTGAATGAGAAAATGAAGAGCCAATACCAAGGGTTTTTATAGCAAACACATGTTCTCTTATGAAAATGAGAGATTAGTGTGTGGCCAACCAGCTGGGCACCTGGGCATGACCTGCCAATCACAGAAATCCGGGACACATGTGCAGAAAAACAGTTCCAAGCCCTGCACGTGGGATGAATCAGGAAGCACTGTCTTTGTGCCAGTTTTTGATAGGATGGCTTTGATTTGATGTCAGCCTGAGGGGTGATGGATACAAAAGACCTCTGCCGTTAACCTCAATGCCAATATAAGCTATTTCAGTGGTCCACTCTCACCCTGCAGAGTGTACTTTCTTTTCTCACTTTCAATTGGCCTGCACTCACTCTGCAGAGCATATTTCTTTTCCTGTGTTTAATACTTGTAAAACTTAGCTACTTTTTGCATGTTTATTGCCTAGTTCTTTGTTGAGGACAATGAGAACCTACAAAGAATCTCTAAAAGGATAGAAGTGGCTGGATCTAGAGTGTGTGGTGCTGGGACTAAGGGGGTGTGGTTAGTAAATCAGCCCACTGATTGGTTTGGCACCCCCTAATTCCAGTAGCCTGAATAACATAAAAGGGGCAGAAAGAAGCTGTTCTGGTCCCTTGCTTGCTTTTTCTGTCTTCTGTAATTCTGTTATGATTAATTAGAAATTGCTATTGCCACAATATTGGAAGACTGGGGAAAAAAAGATACAGATCTGTCTTAGTTACTTTTCTCATTGCTGAGACAAAATATCCAACACCCAAAGTTAAAGGAGGAAGGGTTTATGTGGCTCACAGTTTGTAGAGGTTTCAGTTCATAGTCTGCTGGCTCCAAGGCAGGGTGGCCTGGCAGAGGGCATCGCAGAAGAGGAACAGCCCATGGCAGGCAGAAGGTGGAAGTCAGCAAGGCAGCAAGCAGCAAGCTACAAGTGACAACAGCAGCTTCTTTCTATCCCTTTATATTCTATCTAGGTGGGCAGGTAGCACTCAAACCCAGAACTATGCCAAAAAATCCGTGGACTAATTTAGTAATCACACACCTTTAATCCCAGCATCTCATACTCTAGATCCAGCCACTTCTGAAAAGGCCACACCTATGACCACGTGAGGCTTTGGGGGGGGCATCTAGACATAACAAGATTAAATAATTGAAAGTAACACAGATTGTGAAGTTATATTTCACATGAATGCCAACCAGGTGGAGATTTTCAATACTCAAGTATATAAGACAACCTATTCCAGGTCATCAGGCTTTTTCCTAAGCTACTCTTAAGTGGACAGGTCCATCACACAATATCCCCGGATCCAAGCTTCACTCATCCAGGCTGATCTGGCTATTACCACTGTGATAGATTTGTTCCTTAAAAATACACTCTTACCATTGTTATGGATTTGTCCCTCCACTCTGGAAAGCTTTCTCAGCTCTACTATCTAAAGACTTACTGAACACATTACTCAGTTTCTGTTTTGCTTTTGACCCACATAATGGTTTAGAATTAAAAGGTTCTCACAAATTCCCACACGTTTGGGAAGTGACTGGATCATGGGGACACAACACTCCTCAGTAAATTAGTCTACTGATGAGGCATAGTTGACTCTCTGGTGAGAGGCAGGTCGCTGAGGGCATGATTTGGAAGGGTGTATATCCCTCCTCATCTCCTCCTTTCTCTCTCTGCTTCCTGGATGCCATAGGTTGGGCACCTTTTCCTGTTCCATGCCCCTCTGCCATCCTGTTTCTGCCTTGGGGCCAGCTGACCATGAGCTAAAACTGTGAGCCAAAATAACCTCTCCTCTAAGTTGTGGGTATCAAGCATGGCATCCGGGAGCAGGAAAGTAACTGAGACAATCCAGAAACACTTTATAGGACAAGAAGAAAAAGAACAATCACCAGGGATTCACTGGTCCTTCTGTGGAATCTGTCACTCAGAAGCTGTAAGGTTACAGAACGGTAGACTTGCCCGTTGAGGAGCAACATGTTTCAGAATGAGGTCAGTCCCATAAAGGACTCTAGACCTTTCAAAACATAAGCAATAAATATTGTTATTTCCACAGCAGAATACCGAAACCTAGATACCACAGAGGTATGAAGGGAGGTAGGGACTCCCTTCTCCAGTCTTCCCCATAACCCAATTGCCCAGTTGCAAGATTTTTTATTCCACTCCACCTTTTGGCTTTTCCAGTTTAGAATTCTGGTTCCCAGGGAAAAATACCACAAGAGAATACAAAATTTGCTCCAATGCATACATACTTAAAATTCTACCTAGCTACGTGGGATTTTAGTGACACTGACTCAACAGGCAAAGAAGGAGATTACTGCACAGTTGAAATGTGTTAGCAGTTTTCAATTGAGAATGTAGGTCTGTTTCAACATACAGTGACAGTAAGTCTGGAGTCTGGAAAGTGTTCTTACTACCCTGCACAACAGTAGGACATGTTCTAACTCACACAGAGTTTGGGGAAGGTGGAGATGGTGGAGGCTGGGCAGAGGCCTTGGGAATCTGGGGCTCCAAAGCACAACTCAGGAGGCAGGGTGCTGGGGCACAGATAGCTCCCCATGTCACCAAGACCACGATGCTGGGGCCATCCCAGGACCCCAAAAGAATGACCATCAGTGGTGCCGAGAAGTGCAGTGTTCATGTGGAAGAAACGAGCCCTGCCAGAAGATGGCATAGGGCAGTGACTGCCTGACTGCTAACCACTCAGAGCAGGAGAGGCACCCGGGAATGAGTGGGCCACCCAGACCTGAGGCCGCACTAGAGCTAAGTGATTCGCTGCACCGAGGCACGTGCCTCAGGAACACGTGGCCACAGCCCCACTCCTGTCTCCCGGATACCATGTGTAAGCATCACTTCTGCTTCGTGGCCTGCATAATCTTCATGTTCAGGGTAGGGCAGCCGTATCCCACCTACCAGCCTGTGGAGTCAAAGAAGAATCCTTCTAATGATCTGTACCTGGGACACAGAGGTGATCCCATCAGAGAATCTGAGCTGGCATCTACTACCAGGTCTGAGTAGTTCTGTGGACTGTTGTACTAAGTACAAATCCTCCTTTCTAGAGATTTAACCTTAATGAGACCCCTAATAAAACTTAGTAAAAAAGTTTGGATACTTGCAGAGATAACTTATATAGGTCTACTTTACAGAATTGTATTTGAATAAACAATACTAAATTTGGGGGGATTTCTCAAAAACCTAGAAAAATATTTGTAGGTATTTTAGCAGATAATTTAATATGGTCAAATTTTAAAGCTGCAGATTAAAATAAAAATGAGTGAATTAAAACCTTCTCATGTATTTCAATTTTGGTATTTGTGGAATTCTGAACTTTTGGCCTATGAGTATTCTTAAATTTTGTGTCAGGTCTGTGTTAATTTTTCACATCCTGAGATAACCTATAGAAGATGTGCAAATCACATACTGAAACATGTAAATATCTGTATGCAAAGTTTTAAGTAAAAATTTTAAGTGACTTGTCATGCAACTAGTGGCTGTCGCAATGCAGGGTTTGGTGAGATGAGTTCTTCGTTGGCTTATAGCATCTTCTGCCTTGCTCACAGCTGGCAGAGAGCAAATTCTGTCTAATGGGTCTTTGAGGCTCTTCTTTCTCTAGCACTCTCTCTGAGGAAAGATAAGCACGTCTTCATTCTCATAATTAGACAGTGCTTACTTGTATGACAATGAAACCATGTACAGTACACCTAATTCTAGGTGTTTAGACTCATTGTAGCATACTTCATAGCAGATACTGGACTAAAAAGAAAAATAATTATTAATATGGTGTGAAAAGTAGTTATATTACTTTCCTTTGAGATTTAGGTATCATTTAATACATTGTTTCTTCTTTCCAGCTGAACATATTTAACAAAAATGAAAAATTCCTTTAGAACATGTCCAGATGATGATATTCAACCCTAAAACAAAGGAATGTAGAAAAATAAACTTGTAGTTTATATGCCAAAAACCTGTGGAAGCGTCTAACAGCTGCCATCCTACAGCCTCTGAATATTCTCTATTTTACTTTTATATTTACATTTCATATGAACAGGAGATCAAGATAATTCAAGATAAGAAATATTACCTTATTCTAAATCTAACAATTAAGTTTATTATTTCACATAACGTCAAGTTCAAAATATAGAAAACTAGTTACAGCAGTAAGACTAACACCTTTGTTCTTTTCTTAAAAAGGTTTTTTGTCCTACTTCTAAATGAGTGAATATAAATATTTTTATGGTTGCATATTCATTTTCTGTAAGAACGTAAGACTGACTTTGCAGAAAACAGATCCAATTTAATTAAAAACCTTGTAACAACAGCGCCTGTGCATCAGGCTGACCTTTCACAGTGTCAGTGATGGAGGGGACTGTTCTGCTTGGGAAGACAGTGAATCAGTGTGTTTCAGTGTACAGTAACATTGTCATCTGCAAAGTACAGCCGCAGTAGGAAGAAGAAACAGGAGTTTGTAAAAATGTTAAACAAATCAATTAGTTTTGTGATGGCTTGTGTTTAAATTGTCCTGAAAATGTTTTTATCTCTGTGGAGTGTGTAGGGCTGCAACAAACAGGAAAAACAGATGAGCTCGTATGGCAGCCTGGCTGGTCCCAGGACTTTAGCAACTTGCAGTATAGGTGCCCAGAAATGTCACCTATTGCCAGGACAGTACTATTCTCTTAGTCTTACCATATGCAAGCTTAGCTTTCCTCCCCTCAAAGTTCCATAAAACACTTTCTCTAGCCTTAATCTGGCAATCGCATCTTGTCCAAATCATATCTATGAAAAACCTTCATCAGAGTATATCAGGATGCCAGCCGTTTATGTCAGTTCTCACTGATCTAAATAAGAAAAATGAAAACATGAGCCCACTGCAACAGACTTATTTCGCCAGGCAGGAGCCTGGCCATGATCTTCTAACCAGCAAGTCCACACAATGCCACCACCACAGGACCATGCACATGCTGTCTTTAGAGACCAACAGCAGCGAAGATGACACAAGGAGACGCACTTGTCTGGACAGAGACACCATCTGTCACTGGGAGCCTGGGATGTGACGGCAGCACTCTGTGACCCACCCGCAAGTAAGCAGTTGACATCCTTTTCTATGGGACCCATTCTGAGTGATCAAATAACTGAGTTTAACTGCTGTTTTAGTTACTTTTCTCTCGTTGTTGGGACAGAATACCCGACACCCAAAGTTAGGGGAAGAAAGGTTTATTAGCTCACAGTCTGCAGAGGTTTCAGTCTATAGTCTGCTGGGTCCGAGGCGGAGCGGCGTGGCAGAGGGGCGGGCTGGTCTGGCAGACCAGCAGCCGGCCGGCTGCAAAGTAAAGTGAGGAAAATGCAAGGAATGTATGCAAATAAGCGATGCAAACAAGCAGCTAGTTAGCTTCTTCCTGTATCTTTTATCTAGGCTACCTGCCCCCAGGGCGGCCTGCACTCCCACCCCCAATCTCAGTCTCACATCCTTGATCCCAGCAGAACAATGCCAAACCGATCAATGGATCAATTTAGTAATCACACACTCTAGATCCAGCTATCTCTTACCACATGAGGCTTTGGAGGGACATCTAGACACAAACCATAACAACTGCATAGCAGAGTTAATCTTTTCCAAAAGAGATAGAAGCCTAATCGAAAACTCAGTCAAATAATTCATGTTAAACCATGAACGATCCAGTTTTCTTATTTGCCCTAAGCTTGTTCACGGACTGACAGGAAAGTACAATTATGAAATTCCCTAACCACCTGCTACTTTGGGAAACCAGTCAAATTGCAAGATCTCTAGCCAGAGGCCAGTTTCTACGGGTCAAGGCAAAAGTCATGCCAGGGTTCCCACTACAGCAGCTTTTTGAGAACAGATGTTTCTGAGGTCATTTAACATTTTTTCAGTTTTAGTTTCTTTAGCTTTCTATTTTGAAATAATTTCTGACTTGTAGAAATGTTAGAGCAATTATACAAGCAACTGCTGCATACTTTCAATCAAATTCCTCCAAATGCTAATATTTTGCCATATTTATTTTCATTATCTTCTTATACACATACATAGTATTCACTAAACCCTGTGGGAAAAAGTTATCAATATCATGCTCCATGCTTCTAATTACTTCAATGTGCCTTCCATATAAAATAAAGACATTCTCCTACAGAACACAATGCAATAATTGAGACTGAAAATTAGCACTGATGAAAACTGCATTCCCAGATCTTAAATATCAGCTTCTTACCCATTTTTTTTTAAAGCTAAAGAAATTTTTCTCTAGTTCAGTTTTTCTCCAGCCAAGTCTCTCCATCTTCCTTTCCTACCTTTAATTACATGGACATTTCTAAAAATACCATAGACTCTCACATGACTCAGGTTTGTCTGTTTCCTCAGGGTTACTCTTACACAACCACATGATGGAAGCGACATTATACTCTTTGTAGTGCCTCACCCAGGAGCCATACAGTACAGATTTGTACTGTTACTGACAACATTGACCTTGGTTTGTCACGGTTCTCCCTTGTGGAGTTTCAATTCTTCCCTAGGCACTTAGTAAGTGTCTTGTAAGAGATACTCTAGCTAATGTAAATAATCAGAATTTCGCTGTAATGTCTTGAGTTGTAACCTTCTGAGAGAGGTCCACCTGGAATTTGTGAACTTGACCTTGTTTACAAAAAGGGCATTTTTGATATAATGAAGGATTTCAAAATAAATCATCCCAGATTTTGGCCTTAAGTCCAGTGACAAGTGTCTTCATAAGAGAAAGGTCTGTGGAGACTCAGGCATCCACACCGAGAGGCTTGTGTGGAAACGGAGCTGGAAGCTGGGGCTCTGATGTCCAAGACAAGGAAAGCACGGAGCCACCAGAGGCCGGGAGGAGCGTCTTTGAGAGCTTTTAGTAGGAGCACGTCTTGTCCAGATTTCTGCCCCCAGAACTATGAGGAAATAAATTTCTTGTTTTCTGAAGAGCCACAAAGTTCATAATAATGTGTTCCAGCAGCCCTAGAAATGATAAGGATCAGATCAGAAAACCTTAACCTACCAGTTTCAACAGTGCTGATGTGTCTTACCTGAATAAATTACTATGGTGGTGATTACCAAATGGTGACTTTTTAATTCCATAATGTCTTCTACGTTTAACAACTGACAATTTTTATGGTGTAAATAGTAAGTGTACCCAAAGACCTATATTGAGAACTTGATCCTCAGTGCAGCAGTCTTCCAGGTGAGGCCTGCAGAGGTGACGAGATCATGAGGGTTAATCCTTGATGAGTACATAGCTGAATGGGCTATTAGGAAGTGGAGCCCAGTTAGAGGAAGAAGGTCACCAGGGACGTGTCTTTGAAGGGTGTGTTCTTGTTCTGCCTCTTCCTCTCACCCTCTTCATGCTCTTTCTGCTTTCTGGTTGCCATGAACCAAGTGACCACGAACTGAAACATCTGAAACTGTGAGCCAAAATAACGCTTTTCTCCCTTAAATTGTGCATGTCAAATATTTTGCCCCAGCAATGGAAAGGTGACTAATATAGCAAGGAAGGACTTTCTTTATTTCAGTAAGAACTTATTGGTTATTTTACCATTTATTGAGTTGCAAGGTATTCCTTTTTTTGAAATTTTATTTAGGTATAATTTACATATAGAACATTCACCTATTTTAAGTGAATAGTTTGACAGGTTTGTGTAATTGCTCATAGTTGAGGACATTAGACTTCACCTAACCTGCTGGTTCAACCAACCACAGATCTGAACTAAAATATTCAAAAATCACTGTCTGTATTAGCGTGTACACTTTTTTT
>PVJO010017035.1:0-40257 GCA_004026905.1 Hystrix cristata | reverse complement strand
CCCTATTTGGTCAGACTTCTTAATTTTTCTCAGAGTAAATTAGCTATTAGTTTATGCACATCTTTTTCCCATTTTTTATTGGTCAGTTGGTATTTTTACTATTGAAATGTATGAGATACATATTCATGATAAGGATCTTTTGATAAGTGCTGTAAATAACTTCTAGTTTTAACTCTAATTTTATTTTTTCAATGAAGAGGGTTTTTTCTTCTGTTTTGTTCTTCAGTTTTGGGGATTGAAATCACAACCTCTTGTATGCTAGGCAGGCACTCTACCACTGAGCTACACGCACAGCACCAGTAGATTTTTATGAAATCACATTTATTAATCTTTTTCCTGTGGTTAATTTTTTAATATCCTGTTCTAAACAAATTAATTTTCCTGTTTATGGTTGTACATTTTCTTCTAAAATTTTAAAAGTTTTACCTTTGATATCTAAACTCTTAATCTACCAGGAAGTCATTCTTAATTATTACAAAAGTAAGAATATGGAAATATTTTTGTTTCATTGGTTAAGAGTCTTTCCCTTCCAGAAAATCTTTGATTTCTATCCATCTAACAGAGAATTAATGACCAAAATAAAGAACTAAAAATTATCACCAGAACAAGTAACCAATCATTAAAGGAGCAAATGAGCTGAGTAGACACTTCTCAAAAAGAAAAAGTACAAATGGCTGATAATTATGTAAAAAGTGCTCAACATCTTTAGCCATCAGGGAAATGCAAATCAGAAGTACACTGAAATTTCATGTCACCCCAGTCAGAATGGCCACTATCAAGTAAACAAAAAATTATATGCTGGGGAGGATCTGTGTGTGTGTGTGTTGGGGGAGACTCATACACTGTCAGTGGAAATGTGTATTAGTATAGCCTCTGTAGAAAACAGTACGGAAGTTCCTTAAAAAGTTAAAATGAAACTAATATATGAGCTAGTTATACTGCTCCTGAAAAGTTAATAGCTGAAGAAATCAGTCAGCATGTACAGTGTAGTGATACTTGCACACCCTGTTTACTGTGGCACAAAATCATAATTGTCCAAGTGTGGAGTTACCCTGGAATGCTACCAGTGGATGAGTGGATAAAGAAAGCAATATATACATAAAATATATTATATAATTTATTATACTATATATTATATAATATATAATGTAATACAACAATATATAATATATACAATTATATATAATATAATACATAATGTATTATATATTAATTTTTATGTTATATAAGAAATTATATTATATATTATAGTTATATATATATATATATATATATATATATATATATATATATGTACACACCATTTCTCTATGCATGTTCTTAGTACCTACTTGGCTGTAGATGTGGGAGTTTATGTCTAGCCTCTTTATTATGTTCCACTGGTCTTTGTGTCAGTTTTTATGCCAATACTGTGCTATAATGACTACTCCATCTCTGGGTGGTATGTTTCGAATTCAGATAGTATAATCTCTCCCTCTTTGTAGTTTTTGCTCAGTATGACTTTGGCTATTTCAGGTTTTTTGGTGGATCCATATATATTTTAAATTTGCTTTTTAGAATATCACTGGTGTTTTGGTAGAAATTGGATTAAATCTATAAATTGCTTTGGGTAATATGGACATTTGAGCGTTACTTTTTTCAATATATGAACACAGGATATCTCTCTACTTTTTGTTTTTTTTCAATTTTTCATCAATGTTTTATAATTTTCATTGCAGAGATATTATGATAATTGTTTTAGTAAAATAAAAACACAACCATGTTGACTATTGCAGAGAATTAATGAATTGAGACTAAAAGGTCAACTCATTGTAATAAAACAGTTGGAAATTGATTTAAGGCTCTGGTATAGATTTCCACCTGAGCCCCTAGTGAAAACAACATTAATGCCATTTAACAATGAACATTTGGGATTGGTCAATATTTAGGATTTAAATAATTGGTTGAGCATATGAAAATAAATTAAATTAGGTATTTTCCAAATCATTTGACTTTATGGATCTATTTTTTTTTTCTTTATGAACTTGAAGGGACCTTAGAAATCATTATATCAACACCCGTACTCCTGCTTTATAGAGCTAGAATTGGTACTCAGGTTAAATGGCTACATTGTGGACATCTGGACAAGTATTTTTCAGCAATCCTATCCAAATCTATTATTCATAAAGAAGCAACAAACTTACACCTTTGTTTTGATTTCTCAACTGAACTCTTCACATTTTAAAATAAACAATAGAAGCTGTTAATTAAGAAAAACAATTTTGATATTTTTCAGAGAAGCATGATAAACGAGTAGTCTTGTACTTATACCTGTTGGCTCTCTGCCAGTTTGTTTTCTTGCCTAATACTTTTCTCACTTTTTGAAAAAATATTTTGAATGTGTTTGATTGAGATTATTATTTAGAATATTACCAATACCCATCTCTATTCTCTCATTTTTTCACAAGCCACAAAGTAGTACATTTATCAACCATGTGCATAGCTAGAAAAGTGATCTGTATTTGTTTACAACTCTTAGGGTTCATGTAATCTCAGAGAATTTTGCAACAAAAAGCTAAAAACCGTTTGTCCTCCAAAATTTCAAAAAGTCAGAAGTTATCTACCTTAATAAAAACATTTTATTAGATATTCTAAAACTTTTAAAAACTGTATTAAATGGAAAGACAAAAATTACACCTACCTTTTCTGGAAGAGTAGTTCTATGTATAATATAGCAAAATACTATAATTGTCTTCATTTCGGAATGTTTATATTTTACCTGAAAGGATTAGTCAAATAAATTAATAATTCATGTAAAAGTATAATGAAACATATTTAATTACCTGAAAAGAATTATGTTTTAAAACTTTTGCATATTAGTTTCTTGACAGTGAAATTTCAAGTTTTCATCGTATTCTAAATACATAAGAAAATCAACACAACTACCTTAATGAATTTTACTTATTTTTTTTTTTTTAACACAGGGAACCTTCTCTCAGAGTACGTTACATAGATGACTGTAAATAATTAACTCTTTTAAAAGATTAATTTTCAAACAAAATAATTTGAATCATGTTTTGTGCTATTTTTATTTTCTCATTTTGGCACCCTTCTTATAACTGGAAGAAAATTTCAAATGGCTGCCAAATTGCCTTTAGCACCTATTTTTAAGTAAGATTGCAGTACTATGTGAAACAATTGTTATGACCAATGAAGCTAATATTTAAAACTGTGCTTCCAAAATTCCAAATACTGGAAGAGTTCTTGTTTGTTATGCATTAGATTTTTCATCAGTGCAGAATTACATTTTTATGTTAAAATATTCATTTTATTTTATTTCCATCATTGCAAATGCTATGGTAATTACATAATTTACTGAGGACTTCTATTATTTTCCAGTTCTTTTATGATGCACAGGGCTTCACGTGAGTTCAGTGGAGGTTATTTTAAACAATTAAAATAAGATGCTATTTAAGTAATACAATTTATATTTATATAATATATATGCATAAATTTCCTTTTATACCTTTAGGATTGTGTATATGTTTTTCTATTCTTTTTTCATTAGCATGGATATTTGAAATTACTTCGTCTTATTAAAATATGATTTTAATGGTGACAAATTCTAGAATATACCTATTCCACAATTTATTTGATCATTTTCCTATTGGTAGACATTTATGTTTTCAAGTTGTAAGGGGTATTTTTGTCTGCTACTTTTAATGTTCTGTTGACTAGAAATTAATACAGCAAAACATAAGACTCTTTTAAACACTGTTGCTATACCGCTAAGTAGCTTTTCAGACAAGTTTACGATATACCAGAGCATGTTGTCACTTTAGTCACTAAGATAACATAGTGAGGAGATGAGACACGGGACTGAGATCATAAAGCGTGTGCTCTCGTTGCTGCTAAGCCACTCTTGGGCTTTGATAATATTCCATAAGTGGACTAGTTCAATCCCCAAGTAGAAAAAATAACTTTCTCTATGCCTCTTTCACAAACAAAAAACATATTCATTTAGAAGAAAAAGAATTTCATTTCAGCTATAATAAAAGCTACATGTGAATACCTGGTATCATGAATACTCATGTTTTTCTTGTTGATATTACCTTTTTCTTTTTAACATAGTATAGACTTCACGAAGTGTTAAGAGCTCTTTTCTCTCTTCATTTACTAGCTGTAATACAATACTGAAGTTTCACTGAAAGTTTCAAATTGTGTTCAGATCAAGTTCTGGCTCCTGAAATCTTATTTTGCTAGGTCCATAGAAACAGTTAATTCCAAATAAATTACTATGTTGGCAGTAACTAACAGTAAACACACGAGACACAGGGACAAAGGGACAGATATTGTCTGTGTGCTGCTTTCAGTAGGATCTTATAATCTGGTTCTGTATGTTTTTGATAAGTTTTATTCAAGATGGAAACTTGTTTAGTCATATTGACACCAGATTTTTGAAACGCAGCTGTGGTGGTAGTATCATTTATCATCTCAATGAAACCTAAAATACATTTCCTTTCGGCTAAGGAAGATAGTGAGTGACGGGTGATTTGAGATTTCACTCGTTAGTTTCCCAGATTTCCGGGTGTGTGTGTGTGTGTGTGTGTGTGTGTGTGCACGCATTCACGCGTGCACGCAAAGGAAACAGGAATTCCTTTCAGAATGGTGACAATCATTCTTAGTCTACATGGGCTTAGGATGGATGTTCTTAGCAGAAATCAGCTGAAGTAGATTATAAATACTATCTGGTATCCAGAGATTGGGCTTGCATTTCTTTTCACATTAATTTTATTTTATTTATTTATTTATTTATTTATTTATTTATTTATTTATTTATTTATTTTTTGTGGAGCCGGGGATCGAACTCAGGCCCTTGTGCTTACAAGGCAAGCACTCTAATCACTGAGCTAAATTCCCAGCCCTTTTCACATTAATTTTAAACTACTGATCCTGTTTAGGAAGAAAGGAATAATACCCAACCTCCCAACCCCCTTTTTACTCCCCACCTCTATCTGCTTATGAAGAGGGAATAACTTTCTTATTTTTATTATGCTTGAACTGGTTCTTCAAAGTGAGCTGGGTCTCCTTTAAATCTATAAAAAAATAACTCCACGACCATGGCGAATCTTATATCTCATTAAAACTATGAAAGGTAAAGTATATCACAAAATCCAGGTGGATGATTTATGCAACACAACTATGCATTTAATACTCCTAATTTAGCAGACATTCAAATTCTTTATCATAAAAGCTTACTGACTCCAACTCTTTCAATTCTAAATTTTGTTTTTTTATCATATATTTACACATTAAAATGAAAAATTTGCTCATTGTAGAGGTTTTATTTTATGAGATGTAGAGGTTTTATTTTATGATAAGTCCTTTTCTTTCACACATTTTTAAATGAAATTTTTGTATCTGTAATTGAAGTTACTTTGCCATAATAATGTCCAGACTTATACATCACTAACAGTTTGAGTTTTATAAATTTAGTGTAAAAATCATTACGGTTCATTTTCTGAAGATTGTAATTTTGGTTTTTGGAAGGATTTAATCTATATATCCACAAGTCTAGCAATACGTGCCTTGTTTTTCTGCACAAAATAGGCCACATCTCATGAAATTGTGTCATAGTGTATATTATTAAAATGAACTTGGATTTTATTTTACCCTAATGTTTAGTCATTCTTTGAAAGTTTAAACCATCATCTATGCTTTAATATAAAAATCTATAAAAGAATATTTTGCTTCCCTCTTTCAGCAGTACAGGGGGTTGAACCCAACCCATAGCCTTCCTACTGGGCTACATTCTCAGACCTTTTTATTTTTATTTTGAGACAAGATCTTGTTATGTTGTTAAGTTGTCCAGACTGGATTTGACTTGGGATCCTCTTGCCTCAGCCTCCCAGAGTGCTATGTTTGCAGCCCTGCACCCTCACACCCAGTTTGTTTCTCATTTTAGATGTGCGATAAATGATGTTCTTAGTATGGAGCACTTAACAGTAAGGTTTTACAGACTATCCCAGGGAAGAATCCTAATGTATCACTAACTTCTTCAGAGCTTTTCTTTTTAAATCTTCTTTTGCTCAATTGTGAAAAAAAAATGTATTTATGAGGGCAAATGTATTTCAATTCTGTTTCTGTTCATCGTAAGGGAGTTAAGTTTCAGGACAGTAGACTTGTATTTCTGATGGTATGTGAAAAGGATTATTTACCAAAGAAAGAGAGAAAAAAAAAAGAAAAAAGAAATGAGAGACAGTCTTGACTGCCTTTTAGCCTACAATTACATATACTTACAGGGCGAGGCACTGGACCTCGTCAGAGACAGCCAAATGCTCTTACAGACACTCTGCCGAGAGATGTGGGAAAACATAACTTCAGAAATAGAAACTGTTCACTCCTTTCTCTGATTTTCCCAGTTGTGACTTTTACCCAGGATCCAGCAGCCCTATTTGTTTATCTGCCATGGAGGGATAATGAAAAGTATTGCAATATTTGTGCAAGACATTGGTACATCTCACATGGCTTACAACCCTCACCATCAACGTGCTTCAGACAAAGGAAGCCTTCCCTTCTGTGCATTTGCATTATTATGTAATCCTGTGAATGCAGATAAAGCTCCTTCCCAACATTCACTAAATACGAGGTCATATTTTCTGCAAGGAAATACTGAAAATTATATTTATCTGTCAGAAACTGAAACCTTGACTCTATTGATGAAAAAGTTCTTTTTCTTTGATTTTCTGAATATTAAATCATCTGTCCTTTGTAAAATGTTAAAAGTCTTAAATAAAAGTTCCTTTATTATGTCACCATATAAAAATATATAGTGTTTTTAAGCCAAACATCCACAGAAAACTCTCAACCTAGTTATCCACATAAAAAAATCCAAATGCACACCCGAAGTCTGATGCATCTTGCAGAAGTAGGAACTTGGTAAGTGATCTTTACCTAAAAGTGAATGAATAAATCAATCAGATGATCAGTTAATGAATCATTACACCAATCACCTTGTTCTTTGTATAGCTAGTTGCTTAAAAAGGAGGAAATGTGGTAGTTTACTTATTGGAATAGCCTTAATAATAAAGTTGAGTCTGGGAGCCATAAGGAATATGACTTTATAGATCATTAGATACATTTAAACTACTTTGGAGATTCTCTTAACTCACTGGTAGGAAAGCTCTAAGCACTAAAGTTACATTTAAGGAAAAGAGACTCACAGGCCTTGAAGCAGGAGGGGCAGAGACCTGCTGCAGGAAGAGAACGCATCTCTCCTGTGTTTATTGGGTGGATGCCACTGGAATGCAATGTGCCATATTATTTACAGCATTTCTCCATTTCAAAGCCAATTTTCTCCAAGCATGTACAATTGACTTTGTTAAATTAACTGCACGTATAACAGGAGTCCACCAAATTACTTTTCAATTCCAAGCGTGTTTCCCATCATCATATCTTTCGGCATTATTTCTTCACTCCTCTAGTTCTTACATGCAGAATGGTGCATTTTGGAATGAACTTCAAATTGCTTCATTTGGTTAATATTCTTTTATGGTAGGTGAACTACATTCTAAATTACTTTTAAGAAAATGTATGTTTTCATATTGTGCAATATTGGGCACTCAATAAGGTCAGTTTTGCCTAATAATGTTTTTATAAGGCAGATTCATTCTCAAATATTTGGGTGCATTTGCAGGGAAAATTCTACTGTTAAAGAAGTGTATTTTGTTTAGCCCACTGAAAACCTCTTGTAGTCTTTGGTATTCTAGTACTCCCTGACTCCCTCGCTTCTCTCTTTCCTGTCATCCACACCTCTTAAAGCCCATCATCCCAGTTTCAGAGATGCATTATTAAAGAGATTTTTACTAAGCAGTTTCTAAGTGTTAGGAGCTGTACGAAGCCATAGATCAAAGGACGTAGCTAATTATTTTGCATTGTTTCCAATGCAAAGAAAACAGAAAGGGTGGTCCGACAAGTATACCGTACTTCTCATTTTAGATCAACAGTAGCCATGGAAAACTACTTAAAGGCTTGCCAGCTTCAAGCTGTGTGTGCCTCAGTCCCTGTGGGAAAAATCACAAGACATTTCTGCAACTTTACTCACTTTGCGAGTGGGTAGGTAAGAGAGGGTGGAAGTTTTTATGTAACAGCCTCATCCACACGCATGGAGAGCTGCCAAATGCTTAAATGGGTTCCCGCAGAGGCCAAGGTGAGCAGGAAACAGGCTGCAGTAGTGACGCAGGGGAAGCCTGGTGGAGCTGCTGAACTCCCGCACTTAACACAGAGTTACAGAAATTAGTGCCCAGTGCCACCAAGACAGAGATTAATGATTTGGATTGGACCATACAATGAGTAAGTGATTGCACTTTCCTGATCAAAGCTGCCTTTAAATAATAAAGTCTTCATTTGCTTTAATAAGCTGTTGGACCAGGAAAAATTCAAGAAATTGTGAGCAAGTCAAGACAATAAAACTTTTTATTCTTTTCTAGTGATGGGTATAGTTTGTTCCTGTGAAGAATGGCTTCAGACATGCAAACATCCCTCAGATAGTGTGCAAGCGAGGAAATTACACAATCGGCTATATTTTAAACTCTGTATTTACCGAATTCATTCCTTAGAATTATAATCTGAAATGCAAATATTTTAGTGTGTATACCTTACAAGTCTGCTATCTTTGGTACTGTAGAAGAATCTAGGATTGAGAGAAAATAGTGAAAAAGAAGGAGGAAGAGAGAGGAAAGGCATGTGAATAAAAGTGAATAAGGAAGGGCAGCTGGAGAGAAAGAAAAATGGACACAAATTATGACTATCTGAAATTATTAAGAAAATTATTAAGAAAATCACTAAATAAAAACCTACCAGAGATGAAGTGGTATCCTCACTTTCCTGGATAGCATAAAGTCAAATAGCTTCATTTGTGATTGAGAACATTGCGCTTCAAGATTCCTTAAATTAAAAACTCAAAAACATCACTAAAGAATGGCAGAGATTTATATGGGACGGGAGGTCTCACAAAAAGCCAGATACTTCAAAGGGAAACCCATTTTCCACGGGCATCATGCCGGTCAATCTACTCAACAAAATAGTCATTGTCTTTAACATGATTTAATTCAAATTGCACGTAACTTTATATCGAAATTTGACATTGACCTGTATCAAGGATTTATTTTACTTGACAGTCACAAATCATGGTATGTCTGTGACTATTGCTGTCATTTTTATAATGGTGACTTCTATAAGAGAAAAGCATTGACTGGCAAGCTCACATTTACCTTCACTCAATTTTTCACTCTTTCATCTCTTCCTTTCTTTATTCATTTGGTTGTCAAGGATCTACTGAGTTCACTAGCTGGGGTGAGGTGTTGTAAATTCAAGTACAACGGGATCTTGACCTGGTTTGGGGAATCAGGTTGATTCTTGTATTTCTCTGTCTATACTTTGTTGGTAGTTGGGGCATTTTCTTCAGAAACCACCCTCAAATTTTATTTCATATAGAAAGTATTTTTCAGCAAAATACTTATATGTAAGCAGGCAGAAAAATCTGTGTTGATATTTTAATAGCTCTACTTATATATATATATTAATAAAAGCTAGTAGCTCATCTATATGAATAGCTCTGATATGATAAGGCAATTTGCATTAAACCAGCAGAATCAATTCATACTTGGGCATTACCCCCTCTTTGGATATTCTAAATTTACATTTCTGTGAATATATTAAAGCTATTCTAAATGTCCTAATTACTGCATAGGCACCAAAAAAACTTGTTGATAACATTGGAAAATTCCCTGACTTCATTTTTAAAATCTTCAGCTGCATTTCTAGATTGTACTAGAATCATCTCCTACTTAGAAGGTAGAAAGCATCTCCTACTTAGAAGGTGGAATCTCAAGCAGAGAGGTCTTGACATTAGGGATTACATTCCTTAACAAAAATCTGCAATCAAAAAAAAATATGCAATCACTTTTACATTTTTGTGACATGCTGATGCAATTTATTTTTCCAGTTCCTTTTGTTCTTTCTCGGTGCTATGTGTGACTAATGCAATTCAGATGGGGCTGTAGTCATGGAAACTATAAGAAGGCAGAAATATGAGTCTATTCCCTTGCAGGCGTCTATCCCATCACCCATACCTGTCAGTTTCTTGGTCACAGAAATAGGTTTTATTAAAATATGAAATGAAAATAATTATGATTGGTTTTGATTTTATGAGCTTCCTGCTTTGTAAAAAATGCTAAATACTGATGTTTTATGATTTATTAATATCCTATACTGACTTGGGTTACAAAGAGAAAATTTTTACATTCAGACATGTATGATATCAGGGAAAATGTTGAAGAATTATACAAAATATACATAATCAGTGTGTCCCATTTGCTCTTGGGGTATAGAGCTGTCTTGGGAATATTTCATTCCATAAAGATTGTGTTTATCAAAGCACTTTCAAACATCACTCATTCATAGATTATCACCTTAATTTCATTTATAAGAAATTTGCTACCGATTGCTTTGGAAAATTTATTTTATATTTCATTAAATAAAAGTTGTACATATCAGGTAGCATCTATTTTGTTCTCATTCCAGTTTAAATAGTATCTCCTTTCTTGTTTACCTCATTTCTAAATGAATGATCTGCTCTGTATAGATAATATAGTTGATTTTCTTCCATAGTCTTTTCTTCCTTACTCTATAACTCCTTTTATTTGCTTTGATTTGTGGTTTATAGAATGACAGACTATTGGAATTGAAGAGGACTCACAGGCTCCAATTCAACACATGAGTTTTACAGCAGACACAATGAGCTCCAGCCTCAAGTACAACGGCCTTCTCACTATCTTCCTTTTGATCATAGACAAGCTAAATATAACATGTCCCAGAATGAGCTTTTACGTTCCTAAAAATCTACTCTTCCTACCATGCTTCCAACAAGAAAAATGTCACAAGCCTGAACTCAAATGTTTAGGCCAAAAATCCCGAGGCCATCCATGAATCTTGTTCTTTCCTCCTAGCCTGGGACCCAATTCATCAGCCAGTCTCATTTCAGGGCTCAACTCACAGCAAGAATACACATCTTCCCAAAGATGCTCCCCTGACCCCCGCTCCACAACGCACTCTGTGTCTTCATCAAAGCATGTTTGTTCCCGTGGAGCTCTTACACCACACTGAATAGCCGAATTGCTGTTAGCACACCATGGTGTACACTGCTTAAGGACACGGAGTTTATACACCTTGATTGCATTCGATCTTCAGCTGCTGCTGCACTGAATATATTGAACAAATTATAACTGAAAGACTGCATGCTTACGATAGCTAAGTCAGTGATCAATGAGTAATGTTATATAGCCACTTAGTAGCAAAGCTGAAGAAGAACCTGACGGCTCTTTCACTTCTACTTTGTTCCCAGCTATAATAACCTGCTTATTGTTGTTTTTAATTTTTCTCTTACTCCTTTAACATTTTCTTCATAGTATAATTTTTGCCTTCAAATACGAACAGTAATCATGTATTTACATGATTAATTTTACAAAGCTTTCCTGATTTCTTGTTTTTGTAGTTTAGGTTGTTTTTTTTTTTGTTTTGTTTTTTTACTGATTGCTACCTTGTCTTCACAGGATCCAGGATCCAGTTAGGTCATTCTTTCCTGCTCCTTCTAAGACTAGTTGATGTCTGCTTTTCTGAAACTTTTAGAGCTTTTATGAAGCAATTCTTATATTACAACATCATGTTTTTCAATGTGTCTAGCCCACTGATGTGGTTTTGGATGAAACTGTTAAGAAATTACGAGCCAGAACTGCAGACTAATTGAAACCTGGAGCCCTCTTTCCAAGTTCTCTCAAGTTAGTAGAATTCAGTTCCTTGTGTTTTTAGGTCTGAAACCCACATTTTATTGCTGGCTCTTGGTTAGGCACAGCTCTCACGGTTTCCTACAGGCAGTTTGCAGACAGCTCTTGTGGAATATCAAGCCACAAGGCACACATCATTTTGACTACTTGTCTGCAACGAGCTAGAGAAAACTTGTTTAAAAGTTCAGCTAATTAAGTGAAACCCATCCTGGCTATTTTCCCTTTTGCCATATAACATAACAATCATGGAACTGAAATCTCATGTTTATAAGGTTCTAGCCACACTCAAGAGGATTATCCAAGACGTGAGCACCAAAAAATGGGACTCATGGGACCACCTTAGGCTATTACTTAAGACTTTACAATTTCTCATCAGAGTCAGAATTGCTGAGGGGAGACAGAAAAAGGAAAATCAATAGAGAGAATCAAAGTCCAGGTACTGATTATATAAAAGTCTTTTCACACTGGAATGTTTCCCTTTCCCTCATTGTGTACATTCAGCATGTGAATTGAGATGCTACATGGTTTTAACAAAATATTCCGTATGCTGATTTATTTGGAAAAATCTATAAACTGGTGCTTTGTTTTGTTTTGTTTTGTTATTTTTGGTGCCAGGGCTTGAAGGTGTTTGTTTTTAATTGCATGACATTTCAGGGACTTTAATAATTCTGTATAATCTTCACACAGAATTGTATTTCCCAGTATATTTGGCAGCCTAGTGTTAGCTGACATTCAGTTGGTTCTCGCTGCAGGATTATGTTTATTGACTGTCAGGATTCCTTTTGCTTGATTAAGTTTTCTTTCTAATTAGTAGGTATCTGTCAGTCATCGAAATATTTTTAATATCCCTCCTCCTCCAGAGCTACAGTTTGCAACGCTGGCTTTATATTAGAATGTCCTGGGGAAACACTTTAACATGTTCATTGTCTGGGTTACTGGGCCCCAACTCCAGGAATTGGAATGTTGCTCAATAATACATACATATACTAAACCAGATGCTTCTGGGAATGTGCTTTAATGTTTCAAGGGTTTAGGAATAATGGCTATACCTACACTTGCAGGGGACATTTGATATGTTAGGCATTATATTAAGTAGAATTTTATTTAATTTTTACCATGATTTTATGAGAACAGGATTTTTAGATTTGTTTTACAGAAGAGAAATTAAAGACTAAAGAGTTAAATTACTTGTCCAAAATCTCAGAATAGAGACAGAATATGAAACTACTATAATTTGGCCTATCTCTAAAATCTATTCAGAGATTTAATTGGTATTGGCTGGTAAACTAAAATTTTATAAAAAGAAGATAAATATTAAATCTTTAATTTTAAAAGAATTCCTCTTTTTCTGGGCCTGTAGTTACATGATGACCAAGAATTAAAAGCACCCTGCCAGAATTCTGGCATTGCCACTCATTGAAGCAGGAAATCCTGATCTTGCTGAATTGAGAACATGAAGCTAACAAGGGATAAAGAGAACGGACAGAAAACAGGTCAGGAGGTGAGCACACCCAGCCTGCATTTCCAAATAGCCGAAATGTGCTTCCTTTTAACACCATGTTGTACAGGTAAACATTTTCCAAGCAAATTCCATTAGAGGCTACCAAAGAGACATAGCTAGTCTATCACATGTAGAAAAGGCATTTTTAATTTCTGTCCATTTTCAATAATGGGAATTTGTGATTTAACTGTTAAGCAATAAGATCTAATAACATAAAAGCCGTTTGTGATTACTGCATTTTTCATATACATCTTAAGAGATTTACTAACCACACACAAACACTAGTTTCAGCTATCCAAGGCCAAAAGACTAATATTTATGTTTTGAAAATGCCTTTTTCTTGCTGTCCTTCAGTGAGTCACATGCATTTCGTTTCATCAACATTTATACTACAGTATTTCTAGGAGATGGATGGTTGTGAGGCCTCCTTAGAGGTGAAACCACAAGAAGTACTGGAAGATGATAGACTATCATAGTGGAGTAAGGAAAAAGGAGGCCCACTTTCCATTCTCAGTATTTGCAATTATTCACTATATTCCCTTTAGCAAATATTTAGACTATAATTACAGTTGTGCGCCACCTTGCAGAATGTGAACAAGATGGGTTGAAGGTAATCTTGGTTACCTTGGAAAAATAGATGTTGTTGTCCAACTCAAATCAATAGGCGTTTTATTGAACATAAGGGCACAGTGAGGTTAATAAAACTAAACAAAACTGATCTCCATTCTCACAAAGCTCAAACTTCAGCTGAAAGCAAAGTAAATATTAGTATATGGAAGATTTTTTTCAATTTTTTATTAGTGTCTGTTTGTGATATGCAGTGAATACATTCATTATGGGGTAATTGGTACATACACATATCATACTTAGATGACTTTTATAAACTCTACTTTAATAATAAAAAAGCAAAGTGTTTTGGGAAAGTAGTGGAGTTGATATTAGAGATTTCACTCTAACTCCAACATTTACTTAAATGATAAATGCTTTAATTCCAGTGGAGCCTCAATTTTTGTTAATCAATTGGCCATAATAATATCAACCTTCAGGAACATAGTAGAGAAAAACTAAAAAGTAAACTAATGCACATGAAAAGTGCTCTCAAAATTGGAAAGCTCTTTGTGAATATTGGTGGTTGCTGTTTTATTAACGCCCTTAGACCTGAAGGGGAAGGATCCAGTAAAGGTTGAGGGAGGTCAGGATGTCACAAAGGCACAATCACTAATTAGTTGATTATTATATGTTCTTTACCGAAATCCAAATGTAACCAGGCATCCTGTGTTTCAACAGGTAACACAGTCTTTATAGAACCTACTTGGAACTTAGCACTGGAACTCCCAGCAAGAGTGTGAGCCAGCCCGAGTGCACTGGGGACATTCTTCTTGCTCTGATCATTCTACTTCATGCCTTTACTCCAGCGTGATTGGGTCAGTTTCTTTTTCAGCGGCAGCATTGCTGACTCATGCTGGGCTTGCAGTTGAGTGCGGCTCCAGAGATCACCCGACAGATGAGCAGGCAAGAATGCACTTCATCACTCTTGAGAGAGAGAGAGAGAACTGGAAATGCCCTTGGAAAGCAGCCTCCGCAGCCACTTAGGTCATGCAAATGTGCTACATTCCGGAGGGATGACATGTGCTTGGGAAGTTCCCTCTGAAGGAGTCTGACACTTTTAAACCCCGATTAGACTGTTACCTTACCTGAATTACAAGCAAATTTTACTATACTCAGAAGCTTATGATATCACTTTATTTTATGTTTGTTTTTCTTCTCTGAATGAAGATACCACGTTAGAAAATTTGCGTGTGTGTGACTTTGTTTTAGTTTTATTTGTTTTTATTCTCTTATAAAAGCACTGTGCCAGTAATTCTAGCTCTGCAGGGCAGACAACCAGAAGCAGTAGTGGCTCCCTATCGGTGGCCCCCTATCTTCTTGTTGGAGTGAGTCTAGGCAGCCACCTGTCAGAGTGGTGGCTGAGGACCAAAACTTGGAGCTGTCCATGAATGACAAGGATATTGTTTTTCTTTAGCTCAACTGTTTTGGAGCAACAAAGGTAAGCTTCTACTTTTACAGGTACCTTATATAGATGTGAGAACACAATAATTATCTTCACGAATAATTTCAAAAATACTTTGTAATATGAAGTAGCATAGAGTAAGATCCTAGGGGAGCATAAAAGTAAAAGATCCCCTCATTTCTACAAGCCAGCCCTGGGGAGCCGGATGAGGAGAGGTAAAATAACTATACTATCTTCCACACTTTTGCTAAAGAAGGTCATTCTGCATTGCCCAACTGTTCCCTATGGCACCACTTCTTTAAATATTTGCTGAAAATGACCTTGGGGAAGTTCAACATGGCGGGTGGGGGGGCATGACCTTAAGATACTTTATTTGATACTGTTACAAAGATCTCTTGTTTCAAGGCTCTGGGAAATTTCTGCAGATACAGTGCAATGATGGAACTATATTTACTGAACTAAGAAACAATGCACTCAGAATTAACTGCTTTCTGCCAGACACCTGCCATGGCAGGAAACACATATCTTAGAAGTGAGCAGGTTATGTGCCTTCTATTTAAAGGTGATTTACACTGACCATGAGAGCAGTTATTGAGAGTGCAACTTAGTCTGTAAAATGGTTCACATGGAAACCTAGGTTGGGCAAGAGCCTTGTTAATGGCATAAGTGTTTGCCCTTGTTGTTTTCATAGCACTCAGAATTTTGGGGGCAGAACAGTGTGATGGTTTGAATAATGGAAAATTTCTCCTTTACTACATTTTACTAATGTGCACAATGCTATAGGCTTACAGCCAATTATGAATACAGATTTATCTATTTCAGGTAGTTGCTTAGTCACTTCACCCATTTCAAATTGGTCGATCTGATGTATCAGACTGAAGTAAAGCCTCATTTTTCAGATTCTTTTCCGCCTGTTTTTTGTACATATCTCCCCACACCCTTTTCTAAAAACAAAGTTCTAATCAACAAAGGAAACTCCGAAAATGGAAACAAGTCTCCAGGGTTCTCCATTACTAGTTTGTTCTAACTTTGTTCCCTTAATCTTTCACTAAAAATAGGAACACGAGATACAACAATAATAATGTAGTTTTATCACTGTAAAAATCTTAATAATCATAATTAGTCAGAACGGACAGCTGGAGCCACCCTGCTTCAGCAAACACGGGACTAAGTAGATTCCTGAATTCTTTTTCTGCAGACCATGGGAGAGTGAGTGTTTTCTTCAGATACCTACTAGGAAGGTATTTTCAAGCTGCCGACATAAACCCCTGTCCATGGAAAGGAAGACAGCCCATCTATAAATAATTACACCACACATTTACTGTGAAACAGATACCCATCAAGGAGGCGGGGGGACAGAGTACCACCACACATTTAGGAGCCAGTAAACATGTTTCAACTTAATTTTAAAATCAGAATAAAAATGAGTACTCTCATAAACATTGACAAATTGTAATGAATCTAATCTGCATCATAATTATGTGCGTGCATAACAATACAGTTATAAAAGACAGTATTTAGTATTTTATTATGAAGAGTACCACAAGGTACCTGAAGGGCCAGAAAAGTCATACAGCAGACCCAGGAGGGAATCTCAGATTAAGAATTTATCAGTCCCTGTAGAGCTCGGAGAAAGAAGACAGTTTATGGTTGAGGAGAATCATAAAAGTCTCAGGTGCAATCTGATGCAAGCTGTGAAGGAGGCGGAGAATCCCGGCATAAGAATATACTTTGACACACATCCCAGGCTAACAGGAAATCGGGTAAGCAGCTTGTCGTTTATTTTCAGCAGAAACTAAAGGACACTGTAAATCAGAGAGAGTGTGTGTGTGTGTGTGTGTGTGTGTGTATGTGTACAAATGTCCAAATGCCTCTGTGTTGGTTGGTTGATTTATGATGATGTTTAAATTTTTTAATCCTTCTTAATTCTGTCCTTAAATAATGTATCATCAGCCTTAAAATTAATATAATCTATCATGCAGGGACTTTGAGAAAGTTTCAAACATATTAAGAAGCTCCTTTGAAATGACTCACTACAAATACAAAACAAATCACCCTAATAATAAGGAAAGCAAGATGATACTTCCATGTTTTGTGCCCTCATATTCTTTTACATGATCTTTATGGAAATTAGTTTGCTGATATAAAGTTTTTTTCTTAAACAGAAATAAAATTCACAATTTACGGGTAATTTTAATAAGACTGGCAATAAATGAATTCCAGGACTTTCTACCTTAAATGAGATAAAGTTGATGCTCCTTTCAGAGCTTGTTGGAACACTTCATTTTGTTTCACAAAAATCATACACTGGGCATTTAGCCAAAAATGTACTTCTCTTTATCTTTTGAATGAGCTACATCTAAATGGAAATTTAATGTGGATGTTTCAGGTCCATTAGCCTTTCTTTCTCAGCCATATCTATTACCCATATTGAATGTTGGATAAGTTTGGCAAATAAGAAAGAAAATACTTTTATTTTGAAAGCTAAAATAGCTCTTTGCCTCCACGGAGAAGTCTTGAGTGACTGCACTTTGAAAAAATTTACCTGTCCTTGTCCATTCTTCATGCCTCAGCTAATCATCTGTGTAGTGGGTGTGCTGCCATATGACAGGAGAGGAATAGAAGGATGACAAAATCCAGAGGAAAATGTCTCTCTCAGACACATAGGTCCCATATAGTGTTTTGGTTTCCGGCCTATTCTTCAGGAAGAACAGGAGTCAAGAGGGAGAGGAGCAGAGATGCGTGCTCGACGACTACACTAATAATAGGTTATTACAATCTTTCTCTGAGACAGGCACTGTGCTCTAAGTCTCACTTTAATCCTCACGACGACCTGCAGCATAGTCATTCTATCACGTCTCTTGAAGTAAGAATGTGACCATTGCCAAATAAATGGCACTGCAAATGAGCAGCACAGAAGTTCAAGGGAAAAAGCAATCATTGGAATAGGGAGCCAGTATGGTCTCACGGCAAGATTTGAATCATGCATGCTCTTTGGACAAACAGAGGGCAAGGAAGGGATATTTCACAAAAGAATGACTTGCACAAGATTTCTAAAAACAAGGTCTGAGCATGGATGCAGATGTGTGTGTTTTATTACCCACATGACATCAGGAGAAAGGAATCCGAGGCAGTAAGATTCCACAGGGGAAGGAGATCAGACAAATGTGACTTCCGGCCAGTCTTTCTACAGCTAGAGCCACAGCAGGGCTGGCACCTGAAGAGCACCTGAGGTAAAGGGCAGCAGCCTTTGGGTCCCTGCTCCTCACTGGCTGGTAACGGCCCTGACATCCTGGAAGGCAGACCCCAGCAGCTGTGCATGCCCACGTTTATTACTTTCCTGTGGCCCCTACAGCAAGTTACTGCAAAGTTGATGTCTTAAAATAGTAAAAATGTATCTCTCACAGTTTTAGAGGTTAGAAGTATGAAACACGCATCGCTGGGTGGAAATAAAGATGTTAAGCTTATCATGATCCCCTCAGGAACTCTAGGACAGAATCCTTCATTTCTTGCCCATTTCAGCTTCTGGGGCTGCCAGCAGTCTTTGGTTATGGCCACACCACTCCAAAATTCAAGTGCATTTTTGATTATCTTTCTGCCTTGGCTTCAATGAAAAGGATATATGTAATTGCATCTAGAATCTAAATAATTCAGAAAAAAATTCTTCTCGATCTCCTTAATCACACCTACAGACACTCCTATTTTGTCATACAAGATGTCACCATAGGTACCAGGGATTAGGGTGTGGTTGTTTTTGGAGAGGAAAGCATTTTCCAGCCTATCATGGTGAAAGAAAGCCACAGGTGGTGTGACTAGGATCATATTAATGAAAAACAGAGGGGCAAGTCAAAGGATTGAGTTAGAAACAGAAATGGAGAATATGGCTTTCAATGCACGGATTCGGAAGTACTGGAAGAATACATAAGTGGACAAATCTTGAAGGCAGTTAGAAGTATGTGACTCGAGCTCATAGACAGACACAGATTTGGCATTGGAGTGAAAAGGGATGGAGAGGCTAAGAGTCACCATCGCCACACACTGCCAGACGCCTGAGTGGCAAGCCTTCCCCTCCCTGCGCTGTGCCCTGCCTGCTTGTGTTTTCTGTCACCCAGAAGGAGACAGTACATACTCAGATCTGCGTAACGCCTGCCAACCTCTTGTTCTTTACATTTTGAGTCTCCACTTCTATTTTTCACAAGATTAGCTCATGCAGCCTTTCTTTTAGATTCCATCTATGCAGGCTTCTCCTTTTCCCCATTATTGTACACTCACCTCTATGAGATCAAAAACTCTACTGGTTTTTCTTACTCTGCTCTGTATAGTGCCTGCTCAATTACGTGCCCTAATTTTTCAAAATAGGGGAAAACTGCCTTATGATTTATACTATAGTGTTCCTCTTCTCCCTAGCTCCATCAAAACCGGAAACTGGATTCATCTGCTACTCACTCCTCATTGTTCTTTCAAACCATTAAAATGCACCTACCACAAAAACACTCCTCATTTGAGGTATGTAAGCTCTGATTAGTCTTACTATTCTTAATTTTCCAAACTCACTTCTGCTGTGTATGTCCTCTCAGGATCTACCTTCATCCTCTTTCAGCACCTTGGGACAGAAATTCCACTTCTCCATTCCATCCCGTACCTTGTTATTGTGCTCTTTAATCTCACCTACCTGTTTATAGTTCCTTTGAGGATTCCATTTCAACTTCACTGCCTTGCCTCATCATTCCCTTTCAGAACATTTTTCATGCATTTCCTCTTCACTCTACATTCATGCTCATGTGGACTCCCTTCTTCATGTGTTCATCTACTCCTAAGAACCTCTGGCTATGCCTGGGTCTCATCTTAGCTTGAATACCTTGGTATGAGTTAAATACATTCAATAGCCCAAACTCTATATGCAGTACAATAGAAATACAAGATGATTCACACAATTTTGCTCACAGCAAGCTCATAGTCACCTGGATGCAATAAGTATACAAGCAACCATCGAATGCAGGGAGATCGTTTACTTCTAGAACGAAGTGATACCTTGTAAGAAATGTAAGGAAAAAAAGAAATTACTTTGAAAATGGAACGATCAGTGAAAACTTAGATGAGAAGTTAGCTTTCAGCAAGGTAGGAATAAATTGTAGAAAGAGGATACAAAAGATATTCCAAAGTAAGGAATGTCATGGGAACAGCATCAAAAGCAAGGAAATGTACAGGACACAGCATTTCAGTGGCACCAGACACTGTGAAGCAAAAGGGAAAAACATTGGCGAGGAAGAAGGGTAGAATTCAGTTAAGCATTACAGTTAAGGCTGCAGAATTGTTATCATACTTGGTAAGACGCGAGACCACTGCTAATTTTTGAGCAAGAGGATGACATTATTCAACAGAAAATTGATTCATGAAGTACTCATCTGTACCTGTTGTGTTTGCATCACTCTAAAATGAGTGGATGAGTGGACACAACTCTATAATGTGACATCTAATTTTAATGAGCTTATTTTTTGTGGAGGAGACAAGATATGGATGGCTAGATATAGATATAAATATGGATATATTTCTCCATATATAGTTAATATGTCTGAGTAATCCATTAACAATTGAGCTGTTGATGAAGTATAGTTTAAGCCTACAAGATTCAGGAATTCCGAAGCAATGACCTCTTCCCTGAACTATGTCTGGGACAGTAATATAGCAGGACTTGTTAGGAAGGCTTGGGAGGGTCTGAGAGTAGAGGCGGAGAGGTAACTTTGGTTTCTGTTAAACAGTAATCTGGGTGAGGAATGACAAAGACCTGGGATAAAGATTGTTTTTAGAATGGTTCTGAAAGGTATTAAAGAGGTACAATTTGTATGATTTGACAACTATTTAAATCGGAGTGGAGGAGGGGGATGTGGATGGAGATTTTAATATTATTTTGAGGGTTTTTTTTTTTCCTTGAGTGACCTAGTAAAGGAGAGTGTTGGTTAGAATGAGAAGATATAAGGGCTGTATTGGGTGAAAATTGGATTTTGTTGAACTTGTTGACTTCATAGTGACACTGAATATCTAAAGGGGAGTTGAAATGTAGTACCAGAGTGTAAAAGATTAAGATTAGAGATACAGATTTTAGAGACAACATTAAAAAGATTGTTTAACATTTTGGAGAAAATGGACTTTTGGAAGAAAAGTAGCGACCGAGGGCAAATCTTGGGGATTATCTATAATTATTAACTTGAATGAAGCCAGAAAGAAGTTCAGTAAAATAGCCTTGGAGGTAAGCGTGGAACCTAGAGAGTTTGTCAGATAGGACTTTGATATGGAAGTGACCAGAGGAGAAAGATGGAGACCAAAGGGATTGAAGTCCAACCGTAGGTCACCCATCTAGTTACTTTGTCCTCCCTGTGTACATTGGAAACAATAGCTCCAGGAAGTTGGGAGATAGCTGAGTTTCAAGGAGTATCCAAGTGCTAGTAGCTAGGTGAACAACGTATGACTACTTTCTAGATTTTGATACAGAATAGATGGGAGAGGAAAACTTGTGGCTTATTTTTTAAAAGAATAATATTAGTAAAACTAAACAACTAGGCACTTAGAATGTGGCATACATTCTCATGTGTTATATTCGTTTATTCATTTAAAGCTCATAATCCCATGAATTAGATTCTTTTGCCAACAAATTTGTCAACAAATTGAGAATCAGAGAGGCAAACTAACTTACACAGGATAACATAGCTAATGACTGACCGAGCTGAGGCTCAATTCCAAGTGAGATTGGCTCCAAAGTGTATGTTGTTGTCTATTTTATTCTTGAATTCCCTACAGGGTTCAGCACTCTGACTTGCTCTTGGTAGATCCAATCAATATTGATTTATTGAGAGAATGAATGATGCTTTTAAATATTAAAAAAATCTTCTAGATACTGAGTCGCTTTTAGATATAGAATTGTGAACTAGAAAAATAGGTTGTTGATTCTATTTTGATATGCACAGAAAATATCAAAATCAATTTTGCCAGTATAATAGTTCCCTCTGCAAACACAGAAGGTCTTTCTAGGAGTATTGGTGATTGCTTATAGGTAGGGTACAAGGTTGCATCACCATATATATAATAATAAAGACTATTTAATGTCTTTAGACTATCCCAATAAATAGAATAAAGACGATTATCATAATAAGAAGGAAATAGAGGCAATTTTAAACTGTCTTAATACTAATCAAAGTATACAATTCCCATTTCTGTTAAAGTCTACATATTTTATGAATTCAGAAAATTCATTTTTACTTGTAATTTTATGAACTATAACAAATTATAAATGAACCTGGATGAAAATATAGTAGCTTAAATTGAGCATTTATCTCCCAAGACCTCTATTTTCAAAAGTGGAAATTTTGGTGGTTTAAGCAAATAAGATTGGACTTTGCTAATTTCAATCAACAAGTGTGCCAAATGATTTAATTTTGAATCAGTTATTATATAAATACATTTAGGGTTTAATGGCTATATGGGTGGATAATATATACTTATGATTTTTTTCAGTAAATGATTTTTTCAAAAAAATTTTTAGAAGAAATGAATCCAAATTATTAAACTAATGAAAATCAAATATTAACTAACTAGAAACTAAAATTGCATAGTATTTTTTATGAAATCAGCTTTTATAGAAAAAATGCACCAAAATTATTAAGTTGGAAATTATTCTCCTTGCTGCCCATGTTATTTCCGCAGTATTTCTCTTAGGTCTGGCACCAATTCAATCTTTATTGCTCTAATTGCCTCATGTTCAATCTTATTTATTCAATAAAAGAATAACTTAAGGCCCTCGAGGTTTTGTGGTGTAAATCAATGTTGTAATAAACATTCTTAGACACTGTAAGTTTCTCAAGTAAATATTAATTTATATTTAGTGTATTGTACTTAGGGAGGTAAGAATGTGGACCATGACCGCCATAAAAAAGCACCACTCAGATCTCGTGGTTTAGGGATAGTAGTTGACTAACAACTCCAGCCGCTGTGCCTCTGGAGCCACATCACACTGGACCCAAGACGGTGTTTCCCATGAGCTCTTCCTGGCCAGTGGCCGGGTTGCTGGTGTGGGCACAGGACTCTGCTGAGGGCCATCAAGTTCCAGCCTCCTCTTTGGTTTCTCTGTCTTGTGAGATTCCTTTGACTTCTCCTTCCCTCCATCCTACTTGCCCACATCCAGTTTTCATTACAATCCACTGGCTTTTGTACATTCTCTGGTTCCTGCCCTTATATTCTCTATAAAGAGTTTTCCGTAAGTTGCTTGCACATCTTTGCCATCTTGGAATTCACTTCACCAGAAACCTGAGTGAACACATGATTCAGTGCATACTGAGGCTCTCAGAGTTGCTCGCTTCACCTGAGATCTACTGAGCTAGAACTAGAATCTGCATTGTGGCAAAATGTCGGGCAATTCCTATGCTCAGCAAGTTTGAAAAGCATTGTTCTAAATAAAAGGTTCATCCAAAGTAACCGTGTGTGTGTGTGTGTGTGTGTGTGTGTGTGTGTGTGTGTCTCCAGAGCACCTGTGTAATCTGTTTAATTGATATTTGACTGTAGCACATTTAAATAATGGTAGAAGGAGCAACAACATAAGTTCTTGGTTTGGCGAATTGCATTTATTACTCTCAATTTTCAGTTCTCTGAGGATAGATGTGCAGCTCCGTTTGTTCTTGGCTTAATTTGCAGGTTTACCACTTAGGTGATAGTCATCTCCAACTGGTCCCTCAGCTAACCATAGGTTATTTAGCAGTCTAATGAATACTCCTGATATGTGTGCATTTTCCATATATTAGGACTAGACTATGGTAGGAATTACTAAATGCTGACATTAACGTCTAGCCCTCTTTCTCATTAGCAGCAGAGTCCAGACTTTTTTTTCTTTTTTGCTGACATTACCACCAGCTATAAAAACCAGGAAGAAGAAAAGAAACAAAATATATTTTTGCAATTGTCCTGGCTCCTAGCGTGGGAGTAAGTGGAAGTGTTTTGTAGGATTTCCAGGAAGCCTTCTTAAAGGTAAACGGCACACCCTTCTTCTGTTCTTCCTTCTTCCTGCTATTTGGAATGCAGATATAATAGCATAAATGACAGCAACCATTTTGAGCTGTGAGGCAATGGGGCGAGGAGCAGCAGAGCAGGAGGGACCAGACCAGTGCTGATGTCCTCCTTGGGAGCTCCAGAACGTGAAATGAAAAGAAATGTCTCTTGTTCCTAAGCAACTATTGTATTGGGCTTTTCTATAATATGAAGCTAATCTTAAAATAAATCATGCTACTAGTAGTGAGTACATACAATGACTGAACAGAGAGTCTACATTTTACATTAGGAAAATATAGAAGGCAATTTTGGTAAGAGAAAATAGAAAAGCATGGGGCAATGCTATGAAACCTAGTACTCTTTTTCATGAGGTTTGTCTTGCTTCAAGAAAAATAAATATTTTGTAATTAATACCTGTTATTATGATCTGTCCATCAGTAAAAGCAGGAACACTCTTTTATCTAAAGTTTTTTTAATGGGGTGCTGGAGATTGAACAGAATAAGAAGATAAATTGTGGATGAGATCTTGGGGGAAAAATTTAAGGGTTTTCAAAGAGTGTTCATGAAGATTTGAGGAAAAGGGATTAGAGAAGTA
This sequence comes from Hystrix cristata, assembly GCA_004026905.1. Taxonomy (NCBI): domain Eukaryota; kingdom Metazoa; phylum Chordata; class Mammalia; order Rodentia; family Hystricidae; genus Hystrix; species Hystrix cristata. The sequence goes on along the minus strand of PVJO010017035.1, from coordinate 15,295 downwards.
GAAGAAACTAGAGTGTTTCATTCTATGCGAAGTAACCAAGTAAGTAGAAAGGTACAAAAAGGCGATCAAGGATGTCCAATACAGAAGTGAGAAGAGTAAGATCACAACATAAAGACGCCTGTTTTATTGTACAGGCGGGGCATTATTGAGGTTAAATGGGTTTAGTGGAGTGGCAGGCTGAAACAAACTGACAGAGACTGGAAATAAAAACGAGACAAAGAAAAAAATAGCAAATGAAGACTAGTCTTTTGAGCAGCCGAATGGGCTGTAAGAGGGAGTGATGAAACCAAGAAGATTTGAGCTTGAGGGAGGCACTTGTACTCGCTTTGGCAGCACATATACTAAAATTAAAAGAGGCACTTTAGTAAATAAAGAGAAATAAGGAATCATGAAGGAGGGAGTGAGAAGTGGAAGAAGAATAATAAAACTGTAGAAGGACTGGTTTTGTGCAAGAGACACTTTGTCTTCTTACAGTTAAGAAGGAAAAAATAAGAGAGTGGCGTTGAAGTTTATATTTGTTTGAGAGTAGGGGAGCAAGATTGTAAGAGGGTGTAAGGTTATATCTGATGCCCACAACTCTTTCTTCTTAATGTAGAAAATAAGTTGACTGGCCATTCATCTATGCTTCTTTTGGGTCATTCAGTCAAAATATATGAAGTGAGAACTTATCATGTGTTGGGCTTTAGTAGAAATACCAGTTGTCGCACAATAAATCGTTGACCCTTAAAGACATGTCCACTGCGGATTGGTGCCAAGGTGTGCTCGTGTAAAGAGTGGTTTCAAATAGAAGGTAGAACATGATGGCTGCCCAGTAGGTCTGGCGGGCAGTAAAGACTCCTGGAATTTGGTGAAGAGGGAGGTCAGTGTGGATCTGCTTTTTGAAGAAAGAAGACTTCTGTTGGGCCTTTGAAGAACTGGTAGGCTGCAGATAAGCAGAAAGGAAGGTAAGCTTGGGACAAGCGGCAGAAACTGACATGAGGGAAAGGTAAGGCATTTGCTGGGTAGGATGTTTTAAAAATAATCTGAAAGTCACAGTGAGGGTGTGAAACTGGAGTGTTTTGCATGTTGGTGAAACGCTGTAGAGGTGGTTGGAAGAGATGAGGATCCAGACGGAAACAGCTATGAATCCGGTCTGAGCAGAAAAGGACACTTAGAAGTAGTATTATCTGAACATTCTGATCCCTCGGCACTGAGTCACTTTAAAGGAAGTGACCAGGCCTTGGATAGTGACTGACGACACAGGATGTAGTGGCTTGTGTTTGGGGTGCTTTCTTCCGTGTCGGGAAGTCTGGGATAGGATGGGCATGCACAGCACTGTATTCTTGGCTCTCATCAAACCCGGCCTCCGTGACTGAGGAAACTCCAGAGTGGAGCTGGGTTCTGAACCACTGCGCAGTCTGTCTTCACGTACACAGAACTGTGTGTGCTTATTCCTCTTGCTCTTGTGCCATCACCCATGTAGCTGTGGGTGCAAGGGGATGTGTAGGACTGGCTGCAGTAGCATGTTAAAATGCTGCTAAACAATCAGGACTCCTTGAATCTAGTGATTAGGGCTTTTGCCTGTTGATTTGCTATCCTTTATTATTTTGCTCACAAAGGAATATCAAGTGACTGCTTCAGCTTTCAAAGCCAGAGTTATAAATAACAAGCAGTAAATGAGCACCCATCTGAGCAGTGGTCCCCCCAGCTCTGCACTGAGCATAAGGCTGAGTGTAGAACTGCCATGAGCTCTCAGGGTGACACAGCCAATACAGTGATTGGGGTTGGGCGGGTGTGCGGCGAGCACACTTCCCTTTCTCTGCGGATCTCTGCATTCTGAGACAGATGTTTGGGATGAGAGTGAGTAAGTGGGCAGAAGAAAAAACTCAAATCCAGCAAGGATTGTTCATGCAGTCTTGCTGGTACATCTGGACAGAGAAGGCGGGTCTCCTCTTGTTCTCCATTACACCAGTTTCAGGCTTTACCGTGTTCAAAATAAATGGACACTACCAAGGGAAAGCTGCCAGTGAGCTTTTTTGGAAATCTTTTCTTTTGTTACATTTATAGACATTGATTTCCAATGCAGAATTCCTGAGTTGTAATTCCAGTCATAAGCACGTGGATAATACCAGGGCATGTGCCTCCTTGTGCACATGTAGAGTGTGAGGTTACTCTGAAAAGAAATGCAGTTTTCCATCCAAGATGGCTTATTTATTTTGTTAGCTGCAGACACACAAAAGGGAACAGGCACGGCCTTTGGTTGCAGGTGTTTGGGGGGTGTGAAATTGGCAGCAGCTGGATGGAGGAAAACCTGTAGACTTCCTTTCCAACTAGCTGGGAAATCATCCAACACGTCCCACTTTCCTGAGAGGAAGCAAGATGTAGGGACAGGAAGGCTGTGTCAATAAAGCATTACAGCAAAGTGTTTTGTGGTTGTTTTTGCATCATAAATATTCTGCAGCCAAGCTTATGATATTTTGATCCCAAACAATTGCAATTTACTGACATTCTTCAACGAAGTTGAAAAGGACCTGAGTTTGTAGCCCTTCAACATGAAATCTTCTGTAAAACAGCATAGAAAGGGTGCTCGCTTTGGCAGCACATATACTAAAACAGCACAGAAAGGAAATTTCAGTAAGGGAACCACCCTATCTAACCGTGAGTGCTAATTAGGACAGAGAAGACTGTGCTTCCGCGTCGCAATCTGTCCATAAAGAGGACCATGTGCACCTATCAGGAGGGGTTTCCTGCTTGGGTGAGCTGTCTTCGTTTCTGGATATTACTGAACTTGACTTGAGAAACAATTCACTCCACAATTGTGCAGTTGATCCTCCGAATTCCTCCACAATGCTTCCAGCAGACTCCAAGGCAGCTTGTCTTACTGCGCCCCATAAAACACATCTCTCCATTCTGACCTTCATTCATTCCTTTGATGACACAGTCAATTTCAACACAGTCCATCACAAGTCCATTTCCTCTGGTTGTAACGGTTCCCAAACATCCCGCCTGTCTGTGTTCCTCTCTAGCAAGAGTGCTTTGCATGACAGCAGTCAAAGTGGAACAGAGAGAACCATTCCACCCCCCTCGCTTTTGCTATTTAAATCAGTGCCTAAATCTAGGAAGGAAGATAGGTCAAGGTTAAAGAAGGCTTTTTTGTCCCCATAGCTTCACAGATTTCTTAATGATGGCTATTCTTTCTGGGGTAAATCTTCCTGAAAAATTCAAAGACATGATATTATACAGATACATGCATACCCATTTTTACAGTAGCACAGTTCATAAGAGTTAAATGTTGGAAGCAGCATATATATCCATCAACAGATGAATGGAGAGAGAAAATGTAGTATTTACATACACTAGAGTACTATTCCACCATAAAGAAAGATAAACTTGAGTCATTTGTAGGAAGGTGGATGCACTTTGAGACCATAATAATAAGTGGAATAAATCAGACACATAAGTTTAAGTAGCACATGGTTTTTCTTAAATGGGTGGCCCATCTTATAAATAAAGAGCAGAATAAAAGATAGAGAATAAGAAGTAGGGAGATAGAACTTTTTCCAATAGTAAGGAGATCAGGAGATGAAGCATGGGAAGGTAAGAAAGGAAAGAAGATGGATAAAGTAATTAATACGTGTTATATACATCTAACAACTCTGCACAAACAATCTAAACAGAAAGTACTGCAAACATACACTAATAAAAAAAGACTCTTGGCAGGGAACTTGAACCTATAATGACAATACCTGAATCAGTTTGACAAAACCCCTGAATCAAAGTAGTTAGGTCTCTAAGGCAGGTTGTTTCCCATTTTAAGGGTCCCAGATTTATTTGTCACACTGCGTTAGAGAGGTAGCTTGTGTCTTAGTAGAGCTGCAGAAAGATGGTTCGATGGGGTGGGTTGGTCCACTGTGTTAGGCAAAGCTGTTAAAGAAACATACCAAGCAGAAAGGTGAAATGGCTGGGGAAACAGTTTTGGAAAAAAGTTCTCTCCTTTAATGAGACTAGAATTTGTAAAGTTGCCATATATCTTATTTCCTCCCAGTCCTTCATCTTCTCATTTTTGTTGCTGCGGTACTGCATGCTAGGCAGTGTTCTAAATGAACAGGATGCTGGATAAAGTCATGTCAGACCCAAAGTGGTCTCCTTTGCAGGTCTTCACATAGCACAGCTGACTTGATAAACATGATTTTGTTTATAGCCATTTTATGGTTGACACCATCTTTCCACTCAAACAGTGTGTGTCTAAGGCTTTCCATAGTCCCTTTGAAGCTTTCTTAGCTATGATTTCATGTTCGGTGAGTCAGATGGGGCAAGCAGGATCAGGAAGTATTGAACAATAGGACTGGGAATAACCGTTCTCACAGGTCTAAGGCAGCTGGTAAGGTCACAGGGTGGGGCCTCCCTCATCCTCTGCACTGGCCTGGCAGAGCCTTACTCTGCTCCACCCTGCTCTTCTATGCAGGAGTGGGGGCACTGGAAGGTGTCAGACACGGGGCCACCTCCTCCTTAATACCAGCTTCTGAATCTGCATCTATTTAAATGCCCCATACATGGGAGAGTTTCAACTGGTAGTTACTGTTAACCATAACACTGACATACCTCAAAACCCTCATAAGAATACAATGCAATCTTTGCAATGAGGACTCCAACAACTAAAATATATTGTGATATATGTGTGTGTGCAACTTTTAGGGAAATAACAAATACATCCTTGCCAAAGAATGCACTTCACTGTGTAAATTTTGGAAATTTATTGTAATAGGTAAGAATAATGGAGATGAAGAGATGCTGAGACATCTAACTCCTTATTTTTATAGTGATGAAACTGAGGCCCAAATATATTTTGCCAAGTATTTAAGCTTTTAATAGAACAAATAAAACTCATTTGGGAAAATGTATATCTATTTCCAATAATATCTCAGATTTCTATAATTACACAGTATTGATTTTGCTTTTAAAAGTATTATTAATGAGGACCCTTCTTGGTTCACTAAAATTTTCCTCAGTTAAATTTTCCCACCAGCCTGACGCTACATGAAAGTGAGACAGTTCGCTCTTCTTACTGATTAGGGTACGTGATATATGTTCAAAATTCTTGACAAATGATATTTAGCTGTATCTGCTTCTACTTTAGCACACTTTTAATATTAGATAAACTTCAGCAATTTTCTTAGAACGTGTCATTGAAGGAAGAAACAAAACCATGCCTACAATGTCACTATCAAATATTACTTTAAAAACAATCCTTCAGTGTTTTCTGGAGTGTAACACCCAGTGGGTTATTCAGATGGAAACTTCTATCTCTGGTGATTATTTTGAAATTTGTCTTGACTTCGTGATAGCTGGTGGTTTCTTGTATTTATGGGAAAGATTTTGATAACCAGAAAAAAACAAACAAACAAAAAAAACAAGACGTGGTATTGCTCTGCATCCTGACTGTTCAGATCCTCTGATGCCGAACCTGGACTGGAAACAGTTCCCTTCAACAAACTTGGCTCTTGGATCTTTGATGAAATGAAATAATCGTATCCCTGAGAGAGATGCCTAAAACTGCTGAGTCAGTAAATCTCCAATAATGAAGGATGTACACTTTTTAGGTACCATGTAAAATGAGATAATTTGAAAAATTATAGTAAATAAACTATAAGCCTGTGTAATTTGTTGCTTTCTGTAATACAAACAACAGAAAGACAAGCTTACAAGAACCGTGGCTTATGAAACTACACATAGAGGGGAGGGCACGCAAAAGTGTGTGATCCGCTAAGGCCCCAAGTAGGAATCCATAGGACAGGTCCAAACTATCAGTCCTGTGCTCAGTATTGCAACTGGGCTACTGCTGAATGCTATTTATAACAGGTTCAGCTGGAGACTGTGATCCATCTTCAAGGATAAGATCAGGATGGTTCAGGAAATGACTGCGAAATTGTTTACTTTCTCATGACCTTTCCTCCCCAGGCACCCAGCAGGTGCTGTCAGAAGAGCCTGCCCAGAGAGGAAACCTCCAAACAACAGCAGTTGGAGATGATTTTCTCAGTTGATAACCGTGGATCACAAACCCAGGGAAGAATTCAGAACAAACACCTTCACATTCCGGAAACAATGAATGTCATTTTCTGATCATAGCCTTTGTCCCATCCCCGTACAAGAATCTGCAAAGCTAAACTTGCCAGTTTCCCAGAGTCTCAGGGTTCACCTGGGGCAACTCAAGTAGATTAGAGCCAGATACATCTGTCAAAATCAACTTTGTTATTTTACATTTATAGAAATAATTGGGAAAGTGAATTTCCCCCTTGTAGGAGGGCAGAATGAAAAGCAAAGCAAAGTTGGAGCCAAACTTCAAGTCCATTGTTGGGTGGAGTTGTGATGGTTGGGAGTAGGGGAAAAATGACTTTCTGTCCATGAAACTTACTTTTGTAACTTTGTTCTTTTGAGTAAAACAGATTCAAAGTGTTTCCCTTCTGATTAGTACTCCTGCAACTCTGCTGAGTCACTTTGATTAGCATTTCACCTTTTTTTCAGGAAAAAATACCTTAAGAAATAACAAAGCTTGCTGTAAACAGACACTGGCAAAATACATTACATAATTAAGTTCCACCTGTAGTTTAAGGAATAATCTGAATTCTGCTTAGGGAAGGGACCAAACTTTGTCTTTGGTGGAAATTGCTTCTTAAAATAATATCAGCTGTAGTTTATGAAGTTCATACATTGCACCAGGCACAATGTTAAATTCTTAACAGTATCTCACTAAAGTCTCATAATAAACCTATAAAGAAGGAAATATTATTCCCACTTGATCAGTGATGAAACAAGCTTAGAGAAGTTATATAACCTGCCCAGTATCATGTAAATATTGTCTTGTGATGGAGGTGTGTGAGGCAGGATGGGATGATGGCAGGGTTTTAACCCAGGCATGGGGCACTAGACTTTCTACTTTTGGCTTTCATCCTCTTTGAGAGCAGTAATCCTTGGGGGATGTAAACCGTTAAACTGCTACAGCTTAGTGTGAGTGTGATTTAAATCCTTTTCTGAAGTTTATAAAAAGAAAAAAAAATCCCTAGGAGATCAAGAAAGTGGAGAATCCGGATATACCAGAGAGCGCAGAAAAGGCCTTGAGTTCAGAATAAGGTTGGCAATTAGAGAGCGCACACTTGAGGAGGTTGTTCTTAACAGCAAACTGCCAGTTTTGTATTTTTGCCCTAGATCTAGTCTTTAGTGCATGCCTCTGTGAATTCATGTTTTGGCTTACTGGAACCCTAAATAAGGTCAGATGAAATAAAGTTACTGTGACATATTTAAAGTATCATCTGCTTTTCATACCCTTAGTAATCATCAGTTCTATGTCTCTTTTAGAAAGCCTATTTGTAGGGTATATAGCTGGTAAGAGAAGATCCAAAGGCACTATGCTGATTTGGTGGAAAGCTGATTTGATGAGTCCACATTAAGGGGAACTTGCCCCCTGAATTTCATAGCCCAACTGTCGTAGGCACAAAACTGGTGTAGAATTTAATATGGGTTTTCTTTTTTTTTTTTTTTTTTTTTGGTGCTGGGGATCAAACTCAGGGCCTTGCGCTTGCCAGGCAAGCACTCTACCACTTGAGCTAAATCCCCAACCCCATTGATATGGCTTCTGGATGGTACAGGAACAGACATGTAAAGCAATTAGTGACATATTTTGTTTCTATCTTTAGTTTATAACTATGGAAAACACTACATTTATCAAATTTTCCTTTAGATAAATTTATTTCAGTTAAAACTCCAAATCAACAACAACTAAAATGTTAAAAATAATAATGTAGGCAAATAGAAATCATGGCAAGCAACACGAAGATGGTGTGCACTGACTTAATAAAAAGCGCTCACAAAATTCTGCTGACTTAAGTGTGACTTACTCTGAAACTGTGCAGAATATTAATCTCTGAATCCTTTGAAAATTATCGTTACTGAAGCTCCTTTATACGGAAAGCCAGTCTTTCCTTTAAATGACCCTAATGTACAGCATTAAACATATAATTTGTAAACAAAACAGTACAATTAGCTGTGGCCTTATTTTTACTTTTATTTTGCTTTTGTGTATTATATAAGCATAAACTAAAAGAAGTCAAATAAATATATCATAGATGTTAATAGGAATTAAAAGATTTTCAATGTCTATATTCATTTAATTCCTTATAGTGTCACCACTAAATGATTTGGGGCAGTAGATTTTCTTAGGAGATTATTAAATTTCAATTATTCAGCATGAGGATAATTGCTTAGGAGATATATATAGTTGGGAACAATGCCTCCTAAACCCTAAAGACATTATATCTCTGACCAGTTTATCTTGCAACCTTTTCAATTTCCAGAGGGGGAAACTAAAGCCAAAACAATAACCAAAGCCACGTAGCTAATAGGCGGTGACTTATTCAACAATGAATACGCAGTGGCTTATTCACAATGTAATGAATATTTTGTGAACCAGAATGATCGCATTTCTAATACAGAATTTGTTTATTTCGCTGAATTTACTTACTCGTGTATAAAAAGTAGGAATAGCTAAAAAATACAGTGTTTAGAGTCAGGTACATTCTCTTTTTAAAAATACGTATTATGTAATCTTTCTATGCCTCAGTTTCCTTATCACTAGAAGGGTTTTTTATTTTATTTTATTTTAAACCAAGAACATGTATCGGTATATTCTACATATAATGGTCACATTCATTACATTTATTCTGTACCTATACATGATGCATCTTGGTTCTCCCCCTTCTCCCCACCCCTCCCCTCTGCTCCCTCCCTCCCTATTTACAGCAGGTTCATTCATCATTTTTCATATTTTCCCTTTCCCCTCTCTTTCCCCTGTTGCCTTTCTGCTTTTCCCCTTCTTTCTTTCTAGCACTCCTCTCCTCTGCACACCATCCTCCTTTTATATAATATCTATTACACCTCTTTGTCCTTATTTACAATTATGGTTTCTCATATCAGAGAAACAATTCAATGTGTGCTCATGAGTGTGATTTATTTCACTTAAGAGTATGTTTTTTTTAAATCATAGAATTGAAGAGAAAATTGAATGAGTTGACATAAATATATAAAGCCCAAAGCTGTGTGCTTCTCAAGAAGTTATTTCTATTTTCTCTTCTCCTTTTGGCTGTATTTATGAGATTATTTTAAAGGATAAGAAAAGAATTAAAAAGAATATGAGAAGTGACTTTCTCACAGACAAGTAAAATATTATAAATGCAGGCAAATTTACGAGGACAAAGATTAAATAAATTTCAGAACTTCACACATAAAAATAAGTGCATTTTTCATATTTATAATTAGTATGAATTGATCTTTTTTTACCTTGTGTATAAAATTTAAATTTTTACATGAAATGACTCTCATGTATATTTTCAAATGCCACAGAGCCTCACTTTTCTAGAATTCATCATTTCCAGAGCCCTAGTGTGTTGTCATGACATGGCGTGTAGAGGTCATTCTTTTATTGCTGTCATTCTTTTAAGTAGATTCCAGTTTTCTTCATTCATTCAATAAACATGTAGTTCATCCTTTACAGAATTGGCACTTTAAGAGATGGAAAGATGAATAAAGCTTGTTCTGTAGCCTGACAACTCTCATAAGAAGTACTTAAGAGAAATATGCAAAGAAGTGTGACAGAATGCATTCAAAGCTTTAACAAGGATGCTTAGCGATTTCTGAGAAGAAAAAGATGAGATGGTTTTCTCCATGAACATTTTGTACAAATAACTTGCTCTGAGGGGATGGAGTTTTCCTAAAGGAAAATTATGGATGAAAAAACATGAACGACTCCTACAGCTAATTTGCAGATCGTCAGATAACACTAGGCAACCAAGAACCCTTTTACAATACTTCACAATATTATATAGACCAGAGTTGCCACAGTCTCACTAATGGTGAGATCACTCCACTAGGGGCTGTTTCCTGAATGCGCAGGAGAATTGATTGTACTCTTTCTTGTACCCACTGGCATAATGCATGCTTCCTTTTTAATACCTCCAACCCTCTGGTATGGCACATGTTACATATTTTCCTTTCCCTGTTACTAGGTAACAGGTTCCCAGAGGATACAGACAGTTCCTTGATGCATTCTGCAGTCTTCAGTGATTAGCATACGGATTGGTCCCTCATAAGTACCTACTAAGATTTCCTTAGCTACAAGAAAATTTCCAAGGCCATTGAGCACACCACGGTGTTTTAAATGGATTTTAATATCAATAGGATAATTGTTGTTTAATTGTAACTTTTAAAAAAAACTTCAACATATCTTACATGTTAATATCCAACTGCCCGAACATACTTAAAACTGTTCTTAAATATACATATAAAATTTTCTTAAATATAAACTTTTCAGTCCTGAACTAGTTCTTGGTCACCAGCTATTAAATTCTCCAATCTGCTAATATGCTCAGTCTATTTCTTTGATCCCCATTCTATCAGTAAAGTTGGTTTTTTAAATAAATAGTATTTGGGTATGGTATTGCATTTTAACACATTTTACATTGAATAGAGTGATGTTTGTGATATTATGACGACTTACATTATTATGTTCATAGAAGAAAAAAATTAGGAAGTTAGAAAACGGGGAGGTACAAAGGGGAAAACCCAAACAAAAATGCAGACAAAAAGATAGAACATTAATTCCTATTTTAAACTTACCTGAGGAGAGAATGTATTTAGTTTTGACTTGCGTATTGTACTTATATTTTTATAAGGATATAAATTTTCCTAAAGAAAAACAATCAAGCTGCTACTTATCAGATCTACTCCTTAAAAAATAACATGATCTATGCTTAAAAGAAGGCAGAGGGTTAAACTGCTCTGGCAAAGGTGGAAAATCGTGGTGTATTTCTGCGTTTTTATATTTGTGAATTTGCAAATGTGTAAAATGAAGGTGGCATCTGCTTTGCAATAGAGAGAAGAGCATGAGATGTAGCATCCTGAGGCAGGGGTGTTGCCCTAGAAACAATTTCTTTTTAAGTTATGAAACTAGTAAGTACAACATGCCAAAGAGTAAGTGCTAAATCTGAAGACTGACAATATGCAAAGACGTGTAAGATAAAATCATCAACGAGTTCATCAGTTTCCCAGATGACATCTGTACAAGATTTGCATGTTTCAGCCTAGTCTGACAAAGATGAACTTATGTCACAATGGCGGGGACGATTGTGAGGAAGTCTGAGGAAACACTCACCTGCAAGTAGGGTGGTTGTGCAAAGATATCTGGGAAGTCCTGGACTTTGCCCAATGGGACAGGGGCATGTGTAGCACAGTTTACATCCAAGTTTGCACATATTTAAGTTATTTTCATGGATATGCCTACAGATATGGAAGAAAATAGAAAAAAAGATGAATGTCATATAAAAAGTGCCCTTCATTTGTTTCCACTGGATTTGTTTGCTGCACATTGTCTAGTTTGCACAACTCAGATACAAATACTTCTTTATAAAATAGTGACTAACTATGAGCAACTTGACAAAATTTCAGCTGGTTCCTATGATATCACACAACTTGTTGAGGGACCATTTTATACATAAAACTTCAGATTAGTTGAGAAAGCAGAAAAATTTTAACTTTTTCTGTACACCATCAATTATCTTTTGAAAGTTTATTCAGGTTGAACAATTTTTTGTTGTATTTTGTCCGTCTGTTAGTTTGATTCTATTCTTTAGTGATTATTTGTTTCTACTAAATTATTCTTTAGTTTTATTTAGATGGAGCCCTCTCTGAAATTCTGTTTGGCTTTCTGTATTTAGGAAAAGTACAAATGAAAAGAACACAATTACCAGTTTTGGGCTGGATAGTTTGCTAATGTGTGAGTTGTTCTATGCATTGTATGGTGTTTAACAACATCCCTTACCTCTCCCAACTATATGTTAGTGGCACTCAAAAATGTCCCAAAGTATTGCCGAGTGTCCCAAAGTATTGCTAAAGTAAAGCCTGGATGAAAACTACTAATTTAGATCACATAATTAAAAATCATAAAAATCAATGAGAATTTACAGAAAATGATAAAATATTATTATTATAACTTCAAAAAAGCAAAGTCAAGAAATTCTATCTTATTTCCTGTCACTGGTATACATTCAATTCGATTTCTAGAACTGGAAAATTCTCACCGATATTTACGAGTGTCCTTGAGATCCTCCCTATGTTCTGTATTGTCAGAGAATGGGATAAACATTCAACTGAATTGCAGTTATTCTGGCAATGTGATGACAATCATCTCACTGCATGCCAGTTTTAGAAAACAGAGAATGAGATACACGGCAGAAAAATGCATTGCTGAAGATTATCCAAATCCACATCACCTAAATCCAGCTTCAGCTTCCCAAGTCATTGTTGTTTCAAATATCCAGTAGTCTAGAATGATTTTCAAGGGTGAGAAATTAATAAAAGCTTTTGATCAATCAGAATATTTACTTGAAAATTTTCAATCATTATTCTAGTGTTACAACCAAACTCCAGTGTGTTCTTTTCTTAAACCAGATTCTGATTCTTTTTTGTCTTATTCTGTTCAAACTGTGATGGCAAAACACAATAAACAAGGTGGCTTATAAGCAGTATTATGGAAACTGAAAATCTGAGCTCAGAGTGCCAACGTGGTGGAGGAGGGCCTACTTCCTGGTTCATACCCTGCTGGGCTAAATTCTCTCTGTCTTCACACCACAGGCAAGGCTGTTCTCTGGGGCCCCTCTTAGAAGGGCACTAATCCCATTCAAAGGGCTCCGCCCTCAAGATCTAATCACCTTCCAAAGTCCCCATGTCCAAATGCCATCACAAGGACAATTTATGAAAGTGGGGTTGGGCGTGGCACCAGTACTCAGACTAAAACATCTTTGGGTGGTGAGAAGTACTTTGGAAGTCTAAGTACTAAATCATGATGTGGTGTTTGATTCTTGCAATATAACAATGTAAGCCTAGAATAAAGCCCTACTTTATAACAGCTCTTTCTTCAAACGCTACTCAATGTGCTCTATTATTAAACAATATTGGAAATATTGTTGATTTGTCCATAAAGCCCAGCGAATAAAGAAAAACCATGCACATTTGTCTGATTATAGCAGAGTACTATTTACACACTTATGAGCAACACAGATCATTCATTCTGCATGCGTTCATTCAATACAGCTAACTATGTCCAAGGCATCATTCCGGGCATTGCGGATAGAGTGATAAATCAAAGAGATAAGAGACATCTACCGTCATGGAGTTTACCTGGTAATCCAGGAAATAGAAACTAGACATCAAACCAGTGGAATTTCTGAGGCTTAAGCAGGGAAGAAATGTAAAGAAGGGAGATGAATTAGTGGGTGCCTCTCAAAGCAGGTAGTTGTGGAAAGTCTTTGTGAGGAGAAGACTTTAAGTAAACTTGACTGAGGCCTGCAGAGGTGAAGCTGTCCTATTAATGCTCCATGGGAGGTCTTCATAACAGGGACAAAAATCCAGATCAGCCACAAATTTCACCATCAGAAAGATTTTACTTTGAGTCTGTGTTGTGGCCAAGAATGCCCTGTGATAGCAGCTACCATGTGAGGGTCTATAGTCGCTGTCAGGGTCTATTAAGCTGATGAGCCACAGAGCCGGGTATCTCGTGCGATCCTAAATTCAGCAGAAGCTGCGGTGGTTGCTTTGGGCTCCCTTGACGCCACCTCCACTGGTTTCTAAACCGGATATCGGAATAATGCTAAGTGACTCGAAAAATGAAAAGAAAGCTAGAAGATTTAAAGAGTTGAATCGGCAAACTGGTCTGCTGTACAGTTTCTGGTACCATTAATACTACTTCACATTATTTATTTACTTGTCTGTGAGCCATTCTGAAATCTTATTATCCAGAAGAACAATACAATGAGTTCCAGGAACATAATTAGAAGTGATGACTACACAGTTGAGATACAGAAGGGCATGTACAGAGTAGAAAGAGACTTTACTGTAAAGATTGTTGGTGAGTAGATTAACAACACAGTATAATTTTATCTTTACCGCAGTGTGGCTGAGGTGTATTGCTCTGTGATGTCTGTATGTGTTTGTGCCTTGGATGGGGAAATGTCGTCGATACTCATGCCAGGAGAGGTTGTGAGAACTTCACCCGGAAGTCTCTCAGGTCACAGTTCCCTTGGCGTGCTTCTGTTTACTCTAGTCGGCACAATGGATGTCAATTTGAAATACCAGTTGTGATTACAAAGCCATGCCAAATATCTCTTCCTCTGTTCTAGAGTAGTAGGCCTTATTCTGGTTTCTAGTTAATACAGAATTAATTTTATCTATAGAACCAGGCACAGTCTCTCTCTCCCCAAAACAACCCTACCTGAGATGGAGGTTGTGAAATAGATTCAATTCGTTTTTGGGTAGAACTGATTAAAAAGACGGTATATGAATGGAGTATGAACTCATTCTAACCGAATGCAATTCTTTCTATGCAATATGTCCAAATAATATCTTTTAAAGGTAGATATTAACTTGTTCTGAGAGAAAGTCAAATATCAGCATTTTCACATATCTCAACATCATTATTATTTTGAGGGTTTGTGGTGAGACTGCACAAGGAACGATAAACATAACTTTAGAATGATATCTTCTTAGGTAAAATAGGAAGAACCCAAGAACATTAAAGTACCTTTTAGAGTAACTTAGTATCTTAGGAGCAGTATTATTTTTCAAGAAATTTACTATCATAGAAAAGAAGGTATTGATAGATTTAAATTTCACCTCTGTAAAATAATTAGAGTAGACTTTGGCAGGGTGGGGTAGGGTTACTGCTTCAAATGTCTGGAAAGTTAATAAGTTGTTTCCATAGTGATACTACTAATTTTCCTTATTAAAATTTTATATAGGTGTTCCTGAAGCAATATTAAAATAAAAAAGCACCAGGACAAACTAAATAGGTAGAAAGTTACTTATTTTAGTTCTGTATTTCATTATGTAGCTTTTAAATAATCACTAATTTGTTCTGATGCATGCAAAGCCCTTTTGCTCAAGAAAAATTGTGTTTGTTTTATAATCCCATATCTAATATAGATGCTAAGGAAGCATCATTATTCCTGTCCCTTGATGTTGTTGTATAGAACAAGTAAAGCTCCATGGAAAAGAGTGTGCTTGTGTCCAGGAACAGTGTGTAATAGGACCTGTGATCTGCCACGTGAGGAAGCTGCTTCTTTAAGGCTCTATGAGGAATCTGTGAGACAAAAATCATGTGTGCCCCCAAATTTAAAGACCCTATCCAGGGGCTGGGGATTTAGCTCAGTGATTAGAGTACTTGCCTTGTAAGCACAAGGGCCTGAGTTCGATCCCTGGCACCACCAAAAAAAAA
>PVJO010017034.1:0-40285 GCA_004026905.1 Hystrix cristata | reverse complement strand
AGAAGGCATACAAATGACAAACAGATAAATGAAAACATGTACATCAATACATGTGTCATTTAACCTTCATTGTCAGGTTGACTGTATTAATAGACTCATGGAAAGAGGATTAGATCATGGGGTATGCTATACTCATAAGTGGATTAATCCAGTGATGTTCACTACTGCATATGTCCTCAGAAAGTGGAACCCGCGTGGAGGGGGCAGATCACCGAGGGTGTGCCTTGGGAGGGTAAATTTCTCAATGACACTCTGCTTTCCAGCTGTGACAAAGAGTGTAGCATTGTTCCATCGTGACCTTCTGCCATGATGTCCCTGCTTTGAAGCCAACCAACCATGGGCTGAAACCACTGACACTAGGAGGCCAAATAAACCTCCACCACCATACCAGAAGACAGAAAAGGCCTCTCCTCTAGCATCCCAAATGGTCTCATCTGTAGCCCAGCTTGGGCTTTGTTTTAAATCTTCATGAGCACTACTGGTGAAAATGAGTGCCAAGATTCAGAAGTTGCTTGGTAAAGTTTTGCCAGAATTTTCTTTAGGGTCTAGCTGGGTTTTTCTACTGTTTCAGAGGACTGAGATCTCAATGCAGAATGAGATGGTGCTTCATTCTCAAAGGCTTTGCCAGAATTGGAGAACAGCTCCGAATTCCATTAGCAAATTTCTTCCTAGTAAGGGAGCAGGACACAGTAGGATAATTAAAAACTCATGACTGGACATCTGACCTCTGAATTGACTCGTCCAAGTAGGACTAAAGACGCTCTGATTCACGCTTCCCTCCCACTTCTGGCTATAGAACTGGAGGAGAGAGACACTTGGGGCTCTAAAGAGGTAATCACAGATGATATCAGTCTCCTGTTCGGAGGCCTCTTTAAGCACCACATGTCTTGAGACTTTGCAGAGGAATAGTTTCTGATAAAGAGTCATAAAACCCTGCAATAAGGGATTGTAGACCATTTTCGTTGGATCTAATCAAACCATAGCATTTTAATTTAGACTGCCTTTTGGTAACCACTTTTTGCCTTTTCCTAGTTCATACTGGGGCCTAATGGAGAGGTCCTATCTGGTTTCACTGGGACTATGTTTCCTATCATGCTTCACGGGGCTTACGGAGAGGAGAGAGAGAAGACTATGTCTGGGGTATTTCTATGTGCATCCCCAGAGAAGGATGGAGTTCTGGTGAGCTGGGCACATCACGATGGAAACTCAGATTCGCAACCAAGCATCTCTGGAAGAGCAAGCAGCATCAGTGTCCCCTACTTCCTTTTTTTCCCTTGGTCATCTTCATAGTGGCCTGTGGAGCACTATGACCTCTTAAAGACCAGAAAGAAGTTCCATCTATCTACCGCCATCCACCAATGCCTCCATCTACCTACCTGAGAAATGGTATCCTTCCCATAAAAGACTTTATTATTAGTTTTTATTGTTATTTTTAAGTCATGGAAATAGAAGCCTAATCCTCAGTATTTAAGAAGAAGCCTTGGAAACTTCTAAGTACAAGGATTGGCTCTGATATCTGTTGACTAAAACACTCCAGCTCCACCTCTGAGTCCCTACAGCTGGTTGGGTTGACCTTTGTTTTCTGTTCCATTGTTCTGCTCAGGCCCTCAGGCTCATGTTCTGAAATTACTTGAATTTTGTTAAAAGAGACTGAGAAGAGATCTAGGCAGATTTAGAAGGGAAGAATGAGAGAAAAAAAAAAAAAGAAAATTCCCCAAAGGGGTCTTACCTGCTGGCAAGACTAGCCAAGAAATGTTAGCAAATGGTGGGTCACGGGGAACCCTTTTCAGACTCATGGTGTCCTGAACTAAGAATTGGACAAGTAACATAGAAAAGGTAGCAAGGATGTACGTTTATTGAGGTAGAAAAGAAGTACACTCTGCCCAATGAGAGCGGATCAGTAAACAGACTCACAGGGACCCTGAGGATCAAGAAAAGATGTCTCTTGCACCCAAAATTTCTGGAGTGGTTTCTCCCTCCTCACCCATGGTTGTCTTATCAAAAATCCACTCGGCCTGGCACCAGATTTAAACGTCCCTATCAAAATACTCACTTGAATTTCCAGATGTAAATGCAGAATGGAAAGTAAGATGTTGGTACTGTTGTCAGTGCGCAGGAGCTGCAGAGTCACCCTGGATCCTGTGTTCTGTACGTGTCACCTAGGTATCCATGATTTTCACAGATCTCACCTAGTGGTTTGTCCCATCTGGCCCAGCCCTAATCTCCTACCTGCACATCACCTTCTACTGTACAAATCTCATGCTTTCTGAACTATAAGGATGAATTTAGAAGTAGAATTCTGTGGGTTCGTTCTCATTTCAATAAAATGCTACCCTCAAATAGATAATTTTAAGGTAGTTTTCTAGAGCAGATGAAAAACTGGAAAAGTAGGTCATTCTATATGTGTGAAATGTCATTTCTGCTTAACACATCTGCATCTTTTCTTTGAGCATCTTGTCTCTAATAACAGAAATTAAAAACACAATAGCACAGCAGACATGGTTGCTAATGTGCCATTCTTCCATCATTTTCTACAACTGATTAGCAGGAGAGAAGTAAAAGGTTAATTTTCTAATTACATACCCCCTTGAGGTGAATTATGCACATTATCACATTCATTGACACACTATAATGCGCACTTTAGGGAAAAGTGGTTTTCTCTGAAGCTATGAACAATCTAAAGTGTATTTTTAGGAAGCAAATAGGCAGAAAGCAAACCATGGAGTATACCTGCTTTTACCAAAAATGTGTTTGTGAACAGCTTTTGCCTTCAGAGCAAGGTATGGTATTTCCAAACCACTCGATCCAAAGATTCAAGCCAGAAATAGCCTACGGAGTCAGATCAGCATTAATCTTACAGCTCTTCCATTTACTAATCACACTCTTATCTGAGCATGAATTTCTTCATGCATAAATAGAAATAATTATTATGAGGGTGTAATTAAATGCAGAAATACAATATATATGGTGCAGCTAATGTAGTATCTGTCACATATCTGATTCTCAATACCTTATAACTGTGATAGTGAGTCATGAGAGAAGTTAAACATGGGGAGTGGATTGTATGTGCTAAGTACAACTTTAAATTGAAGTGTCACTGTAAACAAAATCTTCCCAGACCATGTTCCTGTTTGACTTAAACATTGTGAGGAAACACTGTAGGTTTTAGGGATAGAGGTAAGTAATTTCCTGTGATATCTTTGTCTGTTCTCATAGCATGCATTTCTAAGCTTCATTTAACTGTAACTGTAACACAAATTATGGTTATATTTAATGTACACTGATATAGGAGTTTGGACATAGGTACACATTTGTGACACCATCAGTGCATCCAAGTATAAACAGTGCATCACCTCCATAAATTTCTGTATGTTCTTTTGTGTTTATGTATTTTGTCTGCATGTTTTTTGAAAGACACTTAAAAAGAAGGAAATCACTTAAAATGTATCCTTCTCGTATTTTAAAGGATATAATACTGTGCTGATAAATATAACTGCTATGCTGTGTAATAAACTTCTAGAAGTAATTTATCCTACGTAACTGTAACTTTATACTCACGAAGCAATAATTCCCCACTTCCTCTCCCCTTACCTCCTGGCAACCACTGCTATTCTCTAAATCTATGAGTTTGTCTATTTTAAGACCCTCATATACGTGAAAAAGCTTCTTGACATTGGTCTTGGTAATGATTTCTTGGAATTGACACCAAAAACACAGGCAACAAAACCAAAAATAGACAAGTGGGACTAAATCCAACTAAAAAGATTCTGCACAGAAAAGTAATTAATAACATGACGAGGTAACCTGTGGCATGGGATAGAATTTTTTCAAATTACCTCTGTTAAGCAGTGTCAAAAGAACCTGATTAAAGTTTGAAAAATATATGTAAAGATATTTCTCCAAAGACAGCATGCAAGTGTCCAACAAATATTTGAAAAGTTGCTCAACCACAGGACTTCTCAGGGAAATGTGAATCGAAGCCAAAATGAGCTGTCTTCTCCCACCTTAGGATGACTTATCAAAAAGAGAAGAGGTAACGAGTGCTGCTGTTGGGGTGGAGAAATCAGAGCCCGTATACCTTACTGAGAGGAATATGAAATGCTGCAGCCTCCATGGTTCATTTTCTGAGGTCGCTCATAATGCTAAAAATAAAAATAACAGATAGTCCAACAATCCCACTTCTGTATTTATGTATACAAATTGAAATACAAATTGAAATCAGCATATTGAGGGAAGATCTGCATCTCTACCTTTTAATTTTATATATAATTATAAAAGAACTGAAATCAAGATATTGAGGGAATGTCTGCATCCTTATGTTCATTTGTTGCATTTTTCACAATAGCCAAAATATAGAAACAAGCCAAATATCCAACAGCAAATGAATAGATAAGGGGACACACACACACACACACACACACACACACACACACACACGACCTTAAAAGAGAAAAAAAAATCATACTATTTATGAAAATGTGGATGAACCTAAGTGACAGTATGCCGAGTGAAATAAAGCAGTCCTGGAAGATCAAACACTACAAGACTCCA
The DNA here is from genome assembly GCA_004026905.1 of Hystrix cristata. Classification (NCBI taxonomy): domain Eukaryota; kingdom Metazoa; phylum Chordata; class Mammalia; order Rodentia; family Hystricidae; genus Hystrix; species Hystrix cristata. The sequence continues at coordinate 35,734 of PVJO010017034.1, read as the reverse complement.
TTTTGATGAGGCACCTAAAATTGTCAAATTCACAGAAGAGAATAAAATAGGATGATAGTATTTTTATGCAAAACATAAGAGCAAATCAAAATAGTATGTAAACTTCAGATTCCCCTTAGAATCCATTCTCTGGAGCTCCCACTTAAATTTACCAAGAAGCAGTCATGCTCGAAGGAACAAAAATGCGGACAAATGGAACAGGGATATGGTAGAGCTGCTCAAAGACTTCAGTGAAAAGAGAAGAAAGCCTGCAGCTAAAAATTCTGTGTTGTTTCTCTATTTTTGTATGCCAGGTTTTAGCACAGAGGACTAACCAATGAATGTCACTCACTTGAAGTATTCTATCATCCTCATTACACTTGTTATTTTTAATACTAATATGTGTCTTAGTAAGATTTTACATGGAATTAGCAGTGGAAACTGAAATACTTGCACAATATTTCCTTGTCTATTTTAAGCACATTTATCTATTTCATGAAAATGTTGATATAACATACTCCGCTGCATTTTTAAGACAGAATAAACTGATCTTCAGTAGAAATAAGGTAAATGGTTGAAAATAATATAGGCTTTAGAATAACATCAAGATTCAAACATTACAGTAAGTCCCCAACTTACAAACATTCAAGTTGCGAAATTTCACAGATACGAACAGACCTCACATTTGGGTTTGTTTTTTTTTTATGATTTACATTGTATATTTGTGTCAAAGGTATATAAAACTCGCTTTATTGGACTAACAAATGAATCTGACTTAGGAATGTTCTCCCAGAATGGAACTTATTGGAAAGTCGGGTACTTAAATATTGCTTTGTGATCACAGAGATGATTCTTTACTTATGAAAGGGAGCTAACATAGCAATACTGGAAGACTGTTCAAACGATTAAAGATTAGCAATATTAGTACTTGCCCCATCGGTGAGGAAGATATTTCTGCTGTAGGATCATGGAAATGGTTAACACACAGCACCTATTTGGATAGATGAGGATTCACAGGTGTCTGTTAGCCACATGTGCTTGTAGCCTGGAGAACGCCACATGCCAGGCAGAAACACATAGGGCCTGCACCAGGGAACGGAGTGAACAACCAGAAAGTTTGGCTTTATAGTATCAAGACAGAGAGGTGCCCTTGGTCATTGTGATTAGCTTATTGGAGTAATTTCATGGGCTGGAAGGGGACCTATCTGCCACTCAAAGATGAGAAGAAACTGTATCCAGACTATTTAATAAAAAGTGTTACTTGGATAGAGCACATTATCCACTGGGACAGAATGAAGCGAGGACCTTGTAGTTAGGTAGTTTAGGCTTTCTCTATTTCCCCAGACATCAAGGCAATATGTCCTCCTGAGCCTTAGTTTTAGGCCTTCCAGTAGGGTACAAAGTAATCATGTAATCATCTTTTCCCAGGTTTTCCTGAAAAGAAATAAAGAAAAATAGGAAAACATAACAAGAGATCTGTATTTTTCAGAACAACTTACAATCCTATAGATGGTATTATAATGTGATGATAATTTTATGCAGAAAAAAAGAAAGAAAAAGAGGAGGAAGCAGAAGAGGAGAAAAAAAGAGTTACTCAAACAAGAAACTTCCTAGAAAAAAAATCTACTAAGTTGTATTAAATAATGATGTGAGCTCTATTGAACCAGTCTTTGAATTCATATTTCAGTTTGGGGAAGTAAAAGGTGGGAATATAAGATTGCCAGCATAATTTTATTATTGGCTAGTTAAAACAAAGCTGCAGGAAAATATTTTTCCTCTAATTCTTTAAAATTAATAAGAAATCATTTGGAACAAATGGTAGGAATAACAGAACAATGAAAAACTATCTGCTAATGTTCAGTAGATCCATTACATACCTCTTTTACAGACTTCAGATTTTGTTTCTAATGTCAGTCATCTTTGTCTGCAAATGACCTGATGGTCTTTTTTCTTCAACCAGGGGATTAGAAATTTCACCAAAATCTCTTAGTGAAATTTCATCTTGCATCTATAGACTTATCCTTTACATGTATATATCGTTTCCCTAATCCTGCATATTATGGATATAGCAAAATACTGATTTTTTGCTTTATTTTGTTGTTTTTCTCTGTAAAAATTAGCTGATACCCATAAATTACATATATTTATGGGTACTATGTGATATTTCTATTCACATATACATTGTGTGATATTCATATCATGGTGAACATTTTTATCTCCTCCAGTATTTATCTTTTTTTGTGAAATCATTCAAATTCCTTTTTCCTAGCTTATTTAAAAATATCAGCTATCTGGCAGTACTCTGTTGTAGAACACCAGGGCTAATCCTATTCCCACTACTCTCCCAGACTCTGGTGCCCTGTCACAGTCAATTCTGTAACCCTAACGTTGTCAGGTAAGTGGGTAGCTATTTTCTTTCTTTCTCCAGAGCACGAACAAGAAATAACAGAATTCACTTTTGGGCTTCTGAGTTTTAAGTAGACTTTTTAGATTATCTAGGAAAAAAAAAAAAACAGTGTGTTAAAATCTTCACTTTAAAGAGCTGAGGACTTGAAAGAGAAGTGATTTTTTTTCTTCTGAATTTCAAGTGGGTTTGACTTGGGAGGGTCAATAGTTAAGCTACTGGGAAGAACAAGGTCAAAATCACGAAGTAAATATTTATAAAGCAAAAATTACAACCTAAAGAGCATTAAGGTGCAACCAGTTAGGGTGAGAAGGAGTCAGGGTATGAATAAATCCAAAGTGTTTGGGCACTTGAAAAACAGCACTATATTCCCTAATGCCTCCCCAAACTTGGGACTACTCTTAAATGTAGCTTCATATTTGAAATGAAGACTATGTGCATCTAAAGAGCAGATAACATCAGTAAAGGGCAAACTGGGCATTAATAAGAGCCTTCTAAGTTAATCTCAACTCAGTCCCGAATGGACAGGGCACGTCTAACAATCCCAAAAGGCCTTTTTGAATGTCTGGGAATTATAATATCTCTAATATTCTTCTATGTAGACAGAAAAGAGCAGAATAAGTAGCAGTGTTGAGTCAAATCAGTTCATCTCATGAGTCTGACTTTTATTTTATTTTATTTTATTTTATTTTTTGAGTCTGACTTTTAACTTCAGGAATAACATAGTTCCTCTCGTATATGTAGAAGTAGGTTGTTTTCACTGAGTGAAAACAGAAGCTTAATTTTACTATCTTCTATAAAATATTTATTTTGTACCTTTATTAATGCCTATAAATGTAATCCACTGCATGGATAAATCCATTTACAAATTTTCTTTTCTATCTTATAGTTTCAAAAAAAGAAAAAAGCTACAAAAGAAACACCTCCTGCCTGAAGTATGTCCTCTCAAAAGTGGTACTCTGCTTCATCCTTTCTCCTAAGAGAGACTTTCAATTATTTAGCAATTTGACTAAGTTAGCAAGGGTTTTTAAAAAAGATGTGAATTTGGTCAGTCTAACTCGAGTATAATTCTATAACCTCTAAGTGGCATAATCTCCCTAATGAAACCTATATTCTGATCACTGTTAATTGGAAACATTCAGTTATACAAACTGCTGCCAACAGAAAAATGACCATATATAAGGGATAAATTTTAATTCATCACTTTAAGATACACATCACTTTCATAATAGATAATGTTAAAAATTTCCTAAAAAATAATTGAAATGTTGTTGATCACAACTTTCTCAATTTCATAGTAGACTTTGAGACCTAGAGGGAAAAAAATTGTTAATGTATATGCTCACTCAATATATCCAAATCCAAAATTACATAAATGCTAATTTCTTGATTTTTCACTATATTGAGTTTCTGCCACCAAATATTGTTGCCTGGTAGGACAACAGGGTTTAATAAGATGTTGCATCTGCCTTCATATTAAAATCCCGGTGGGAAGAACCTGTACACTAAGAATTTCAGTAAATTGCTATTCTTGGTACATCCTTTCATAGTGACATATATAAATGACAGGAAAGTTGTCAGATTTGGGTTGATGTAATACGAAACGACATCCCAGAGTATGGCAGACACGGTTACTATGATAGGTTGTTATCAGTCAATTCATTCCTTCTGGATGTGATCTAGCATAATCAGTTGTAGAAGATTGGAATATTTATTTAGGATGGCCATCTGCGGGTTGTACTGAACATTTCTCCCATTACTGCTGTTGCCTTAGTTACTATTTTCAACAGCATGTTTTATTTTAAGACAGGCTCCATCTTCACATATTTTTATTTTCCTAAATTCACTTACAGGCGGTGCCCACTTTACATGCAATGTGTTCTCGGAGCCTGGAATTTAAGGCAGACTGGGCTGGAGAAACCTGGAGTGCTTGGGCTGAGATTCTGCTGAGATGAATGTGTGTTCTTCGAACCATCTGCTCAGACACTGACGATAGTTACTGAGTGATATATAGAGAGCGCAAGAAGTGACATAGAGGCTTTTGAATGAGCAAAGCAAGGTGAAGGAAGTTGTCTGAATTTGTAATTGAGAACAAGTCCTGGCCTTTCTATGACAGCATCATTGTTTTAGTTTTTATTATGATTATACCAGTTTGGGGGAAAAAAAAAAAGATCTGGTTTATGAGCTTAGTTTCTCTCATCTACAATATTTCAGTCTCATCATTTTTTTCTTTTAAAAACCAAAAATCTTTGCCTGTAAATGTCAGACAAATCTAGTTTTTCTGACTGAGCCTATCTGCTACCTCAGGGAGTTGAGACCAGCTCAAATTGTAAATGCAAAAGATGGTAATAGTATCATATTTGTTGTTGCAAGCCATAATAGTTTAAGTGGAAAGAAAAACAAACCACAAAGAAATAAAGTAAATCCCTTCATCAGTGCCCCTCTCTGTGAAAAAAGCAAGTAGACAGAATAAAGTGAGTATAAATACTTGGCAGAAAACAATCCAATGTATAAAACAGTTAAGTAATTGCGGTAAATTTAAATAAACTAAAGAAACTAAAATAATTGCTTTACATTTGGATAAAACAGTCCAGCTAGAGTCAGGATAAGTATTGCAAAGAGCATAGTAGTTATTTCTGAAACATTAGAATTATTTTTGTAAGTAGAAATGAAACAAAAGCCTTGCTAATAATTGATATCAAATACCAAAAATGCAAAGAAAGGTGAGAATTCTAGGGAATGGATCAAATCAAAATAAGCTGAGTGGTAATATACTTTGGGGGTCAACACAATTCTTTTGTGAAACAAGAGGATTCTATCACTGCAGATTTAATAAGATGACCAGAATCCCAGGAGACTGTCGTGCCTCCTACATAAATCATGAACCACAGTACTGTGAGTCAGTGCTACTTAATGCTTAGGCAGCACATTGAGGTATTGTGCCTAATCATGAGCTTCTAAGCTTCTAACTATTGTACCTGACCAAGACTGTAGAAAAAGAACACACTTTCTAATAATCTTCTAGTAATTTGGAAATAATGTACTGACCCATGGAGAATAACGCAAATTCAAAGACCACAAGCCTGTTTCCATTCTCTTCTGGAGACAGGGTTAGCTTGTATTTCCTTATGAGGACTCCTTACCTGTGTCTCTCCCACACTGTTTGGGAGATAAATTATTGAGAAAAGATTTTACAAAAAGAGCAGACAGTAGTTAAATCTCACCCACAGCATATTAACATTTATGTTATTGTGCAAATGTTTTCATACTTTTGCTGTTACAAGAAATAAATATGAGAATATTCACATTAATAATAAATTTTATGGAAATGCAGGTTAATATAAGATGTACATGACAGAATATAGATATGTTCTTAATCTGAAAAAATATCTATCAAAAATTCATGTTTCACATGACACTAAATTTAAAGTATGCAAAGCATTCTTTTTAAAGTTAGGGAAAAATAAATATTAATGCTTCCTTTATTCATCATATTATTGGAAATTTTAGCCACCATAGCATATAAGGGAAAAAAAAAACCATAATTTATAATGCTTCAAATGGGATATGCTCAGCTGTTATTATTGTGGTCTGCATTATCATCCATTCAAAAATTCTAAAATGATATACAAAATATTAGAAGGTTGAAATACAGATCATCTAACAAATGTAAACTACATTTTTATATATCAACAACAAATAGTAAAATTGATAATTAAATGTGTCACTTTTAAAATCAATAAAAAAAGAGAAATTATATACTAGAGATGTGACAACTTGAGAACAAATAAAGTTTACTTTCATACAAGCTACTATAGATATCCACTGCTCTCTACTACTTCTTAATATAGCCATCTGAGAGGACTGTGTTTTCCTGATCAGGTAATTTACTTTTGCCGGTGAAATATTAGCAGTGATACTTGTTACCTTTTAAGGAGAAGCATTTACGATGCAGTGCATTTTTCTTTATGGTCTTTCCCTACCATCACAAATACTGAAGTTTTTGGTGAAGAGGTGGTAGCATAAGCAGAGAGAATCTATATATGTCTGTCCTTAAAACCTGCAATCAACAGAGGGAGAAATTTTTCATAAAAAATACGATATAGTTACGGTAAGGCATTGTAATGCCAGTTTGTCACCACAGCATAACCTAATTTCCTATCATGATCACTATAATTATTAATCTTTTAAAATTTGGTTCATTTTATATACTTACATTCCTTATTGACTGTTACATAGGGTAGACTTCTTTTTACCTATGAAAATTGTCCTAATCCACATAAAATTAAACCAATTACGATCACTTTAACAACCAAGGTCTTATACTGAAGAGTGAGAATTTCATAGGGTCAGTGAAAGGGGGAGTAAGACATACTTCCTTAGAAATCTCATCACTACATAAAATTTCCTAAAAATATCCTTTAAGGTTTATAAGATTTTCCTTACGAATATCTAGGTGAGTTCTGGGCTTCGTAGTGTCTTGTCAGTCAAGATACGTGAATTCCACATGTCAAAGGAAGAAAAAAACTGCATTTCTACGTATCCCTTACTAATCACAAAGGGGGCTGTAATATAATAAGGAATACGCACAACAAATACATCTAATTTATATTTACTTCTAAGTAGATAATTTTATTTGAGAAAATTATTATAATAGCTTCTGACTAATAAAACAGATTGTAGCAGAAAAACCATATCAAAGTCCGATTTAAAATTTTTTTTATTCTAACCTATATGTCTTTGAATTATTTTCCCAATTTTTTGTGTTCATTGTAAATTGACTATTACCATGTGTTACATTCAGATCTAGAGAGGATAGTGAATATCTTCATTATTCAAGAATCTTTAGCAAGATAATATTAAAAGACAAAGTATATTACTGGCTTTTGACTAAACACAAAGGGAGCCATATATGCAGAAAAAGATCCAAATAATATGGTAATATATTACAAAGCTATCATTGGATAATATATATATTTTAAATGGAATAATGAGATTTCTCTCAAATAAGCAAATAAATACATAAATAAATCTTAAAGTTAAAATATTATATAGATATAGATACCTCCAAAACAACCATTTTCTTTAAAGTAAACCTAACTTTTTGACTTTTCAAAATGAAAAACAATTTATGACAGATTACTCTTCATGAACATACATTTGTAAAATCTTAACACACTAGAAACCAGTCTGATATTTTTTCTCTTTTGTCGTTGTCTTGCTATTAGTTGTATCTTATGATTATTCCAATTTATACATCAGGTAAAAATCCAGCAAAATATTCCAACACGGTTTTCACTTACCTACAACAGAAGTTATTAATTAGTGGCCCCAAAACTTCAGGCCAAATGTTCAAATTTCTTTGGCAATATAAAGCAGTAAATAATCGAAAAAGAGGAGTTGTTTAAGACATCTCTGTGTAGATCCCACATGTCTCCCCAAGTTGTACACGAGCTTTTGTTCTGGGCTGTTTTTATCAAGGACACTTGGAGAACATGAGGAGGTAGTGATGCCACTTTTCCCTTAGTTAGAGATTGGCTTAGTTACTCTTCTTTCATTGCTGAGATAAAAAATTCCACACTCGAAGTTAGGGGAGGAAAGGTTTATTTGGCTCACAGTTGGTAGAGGTTTCAGTCCACAGTCAGCTGGGTCTGAGGCAGGGTGGTGTGGCAACAGCCAGGTAAGCAAGGGATGCAAGCAAGGGGATAAGCAACCCTCTTTCTATCCCTCATATTTTATCCAGGCTGCTAGGATTAGGGCGGTGCTAAACCAATCAGTGGATTGATTTAGTAATCACACGCCCTTAATCCCAGCATCACACACTCTAGATCCAGCCACTTCTTACTACATGAGGTTTGGGGGGACATCTAGATGCAAACCACAACAGAGAGAATACTTGTTTCTTGACCAGCATAACAAAGATAATGTTTCATTCCAAGTTAATAGTAGCCAGGTTTGGGTAGCAAGTTTTCTAACAAAGGTTAGAAACAACACTATTGTAACAACAACACTGTGTATGTACAACGTCCCCCTTGGTGTCTCCACATCATCTCCATAAGACATGGGGCCAAAAAAAATCAATGTAAAATAAAACTCATGCTTCTTGCCTCACTGTAAGTAATAAGGTCCGTGCTTTCTGATATAAGAGTCTTATTCCCCATGCAGATATCTATGACACCATGGCAGTTGACTTGAAAGTTTAGAAACAGGATAAAATAAAAGATTGTTCACAAGTCCTAACAGATAGACCTACACGGAAACTTACAGGAAATTCATTTCAAATGCCTTGGAGGTTGTAAATAAACTAGAAAAATTTTATCAAATTATGAGTAAAAGTGTTGTTCTAAATTATGTAAACTCTTGACCTAATCACAACAGACACTGCTGAAATTCAGAAGATTATTGGCAATTAGTTTGAGAACCTGTACACCAATAAATTTGAGAGCTCAGAAAAAAATGGATAGATTCCTAGATTCATATGAATCACCAAAACTGAAGATATTACCAGAACAAGAAGATATTACTGAGATAAACTGAAGATATTATCAAAACAAGAAGATATAAAAACCTTGAATAATCCAATAATAGGCAATAAAATTGGAGCAGTAATAAAAAGAAAAACTTACCAATGAAGAAAATCTCATGTTCTGATGAATTCACTGCTGAATTCTACAAGAACTTCAGGGAAGACCTACTACCAATATTCCTCAGCTCTTTAATGAAATTGGAAAGGAAGAAGTATTCTCAAAGTCATTCCTGGAAGCTAGCATTACCCTAATTTTAAAACCAGACAAAGGTCCAACCAAAAACAATAACTACAGGCCACTTTCTTTAATGAACATAGATACAAAAATCCTCAAAAACACATTGGCTAACAGAATGTAAGAAATCATCAAAAATATCACATGTCATAACCAAGTTGAGTGCAAGGATGGTTCAACATATGCAAATTAGTAAGTGTAATACATCACATAAACAGAATCAAGGACAAAAATCACAAGATTATCTTAATAGATTCAGAAAAGAAACCTTTGACAAAATCCATACCTGTGTGGTGAACTAATTGTGGTCAGCTTGAGCAGGAACTCCCAGCTGGACTGAGTTGGTTAGGTTCTCAGCATAGAAAATCCACCTAAAGATTATTGCCAACACAACATAAAGGAAAACGAGAGCAGAAGATAACAGGCAGCTGTTTTCCGGGAGAAGCTGTTGCGGTTGGTTTCCCTGAAGTGTTCTAAGCCTTTCTCATCACAGGAGGAGCTCGGGGCCTGACTGTCGTCAAGGGTGGCTGCTGTTTGTTTCAGGGGAGCTCTGGTCTTCATCTTCGCTGCGAGCACCGTATCCTGCCTCTAGTACAGATTTCTTCAGCCTTTTAGTGCAAACACGGATACAAATGGGACAGTGCTGTGGGTTCCCCGTCCTTGATTGGATCTTTCCGGTCTCCAGTGCATAAATAGATATTTGTCAATCTTCCTGCATTTGACTTGTGTGTGTGTGAATGTTGTAACTTGTAATTGTCCTGTATTAAATCTGTTCTCTTGTAGACCATTGACTCTAGAAAGGTAACTAATACATCACGATAAAAGCAAACCTAAAAATGGAATAGAAAGATCTTATTTTGATCTGAAAAAAAGCATTTATAACAAACTTACTGACAACACCATATTAAACAGAGAAAAACTGAAAGTTTTCGCTCTAAATCATGACAAGATAAGGATGTCCAGAATCACCACTTCTATTCAGCATAGTCTGAAAACATTAGCCAGAGCAATTAGGCAAGATAAAGAAATAAAGTGGATATGTATAGGAAAGAAAAAAGTTTAAGTATCATTATTTGCAGATGACAAGATCCTTTACATAAAAGACTCAAAATTTCCACCAAAGGGCTCTTTGAGCTAATAACCAAATTCAGCAATGCAGCACGATGCAAAATCAACACACAAAAAGCAATAGCGCTTCTACACACCAATAATAAAGTCACTGAGAAAGAAATTAGGAAAAAAAATACTATTCACAATAGCATTAAAAAAAATTAAATACTTAGGAATTAACCTAACAGATTGTATCAGTCTGTGCTTACCAGAGAAACAGATTTAATGTAAGATATATAAATATATAAGGATTTTACAAGGTAGGTTTACAATGGCTGCCCACAGAGCCCAGTGTGGAAGAACGCAAAAGGGCCGTCTGTGCTCTGGACAGCCGAAAGAGCCAGGCAAAGGTCAAAGGCCTGGAGCGCACTGTAGTGTCCTGTGCACGTTTGTATCAGGAGGTAGAAGGGTCTGTGCCGGAAGCCAGGAGATGACATCCAGCGTGAAGATGAAGGCTGGAGCTTCTCTGAAGAAACAGAAGCAATCCGTCCTTCTTCATTTTCCTTTGATTTCATTAAAGCTACAAGCCTATTGTTTGGTGCACACACAGACTGTCTTCTGTCTGCAGAAAATCCCTTAAGCCGCACCCAAAACTATACTAATCCAATTTAGTCAGGCATTTCTTCCTCAAATTGACACAAATCTGTTAAATATCACACCAACTAAAAAACTCTTAGAGTGAAACCCACAGTACTCTGAAAAAGGAGGTGGAAGAGATCAGGAAATGGAAAAATATCCCTTGTTTCTGAATAAGCAGAAAAAAAATATAGTTAAATTGGCCATATTTCAAAAAATGATACATAAATTTTACACAATCCCATTCAAAACACCAACAGCATTCCTCACAGCCCTAGAGAAAACAATCCTAAAATTCATACAGAACCAGAATAGACTGAGAATAGCCAAAAAAATCCTGGGCAGTAAGAGAAAGACTGGAAGCATCGCAGTCCTAGATTTGAAATTTTATTACAAAGCTACGGTGATAAAAATAACATGGCACTGGCATAAAAACAGACATGTAGATCAAAAGAACTGAACAGGGAGTGCAGAAACAATGCCAAGCACAGTCAGCTATTCGAACTTTGACAAAGGGGCTAAACACATACGACGGAGGAAAGATAGCGTCTTTACTAAATGGTACTAGGAAAACTGGCTAGCACAATGGAGAAGATTGAGTCTAGACCCATATGTCTCAACACATCCTAAACCAAAATCAAAATGGATAAAATATCTAAGTGTTAAAACAGAAACAACCTGCCGGAAGAGAAAATGGGAAAAACTTAGATGATGTAGAGTAGACAAGGGATTTCTGAACCAAGCTCTTGTGGCACAAGAAATAATACCGAGAATAAGCAAATGTTCTCATATCCAATTAAAAAGCTTCTGTCAGAAAAAGAATCAACCAATAAAATGAAACAATCTACAGACTAGGAAAAAAAAATTCAGTTCTTCCTCAGATGATTAATATGTAGAATATATAAAAAACTTGTAAAATTATACCTCAACATAAATGACCCAATTCAAAAATGGGCAATGGAAATGAATAGACACTTCTCAGAAGACCATGCACAAATGGCCAAAAAATACATAAAAAAATGATTATCGTCTCTGGCCCTTAGTCAAATGCAAATTAAATGACCAGAAGGAATGGCTGTCATCAAGATATCAAATAATGCTGGTGAGGCTGTGGGGAAAAAGGAGCTCTTTTATATTTTTGGTGAGAATGTAAACTAGTATAACCACTATGGAAATCAGTATGGATTCTGTACAATACAGCATTACTCTGCCATAAAGAATAAACTTGAGTCATTTGTAGGAAAACAGATGCATCTGATACCATATATTAAGTGAAATTGTCAGACACACAAGCTTAAATATTGCATAGTTTCTTCTATATGAGAAGTCTAAAATATAAATAAAGAACAATACAAAAGATAGATTATAGGAACTCAGGAGATAGATCTTTTTTCAAATGGGAAGGTGATTAAGAGATGGAGGGAGTAGAAGAAAAAGTAATTGAGATGTGTTATGTACATTTACGAACACTCCACACAAAAGGTAATCATTATATACTCCAAACATGTACTGTTTGAGAAAAAAAAAAAAAACCCAAAACAAAACACTGAAAAGCAAAAAGAAGGCAGAATGTGGGTTACAGCCTGTGCAAGTCAACAGTGGATGTTAACCAATGGGTGTTAAATTAAACAGGAACAAGAAGTTCTGTCATACTCTTTTATGGTATTTTAAACACTGATAACAATAACACACTGCATGTTTCAAGTAGTTACAAGAAAAAGTTTTGAAAGTTGTTAAAATGATAAAATTTAACAAAAAATTATGAATAGTTCAGGTGATAATTATGCTTAACCTGACTTAAATATCATGCAGTGTATATCTAAACTTTAACTAATACTGATTTAATATGTAAAATCTTATGTTTCTAATGCATCAGTTGAAAAACTGATTTAAAAAATAATGGAATGTTAGCCTGATTTTTTTAACTTCTATTAAAAGTTATCAGCACTTTCACTCTTATATTAAAACTTATATTAAAAGTTATCAGCACATTTTGATCATTTTTGTTCCTCGTTCCCCTACCCAACTCTCATCTCCCTCTTTTCTTATATTCCCTTCCAATCTTCAGAGTCTACCTTCCTATTTCCTACCATTTCTCTTAAATGATTGGTATTGTAGGTTTCTCAATTTAGAGAAACCATGTGCTATTTAATCTTCTGTGCCTGATTTATTTCACTTAGAGAATTTTGAATTTTTAGCACATGATCTCTCAGTACTGCTATGTTGTTGCAAATTTTATTAGACCATATGCTGTCAAATGCTCTCATTTACAGAAAACATAATAATGTGCAAATATCTTTATGCAAGACTATCATAAATGTGACTTATGTAAGAGAGGTAGGACTAATGTTTTTGGTGTGAATGATCCAGTTCAGTTTTTATACTAGTTTAATCAAAGTAAAGACTTGGTTTAAGGATTGTAGAGAACTATTCAATTCTCCAAGAAACAATAATATTGTCATTTTGCCTTCATATGCATATATGTTTAAATGTTTAACTTTATGTTACCTATTAGGTAATAATTGTCAAGAAACTTAGATGTAAGGGCTACAGATAAGATAGAAAAACAAACCTGGCATGTGGGTGTAGCTCATTTCTAGAGTTCTTGCTGAGCATGCATGGAGACCTGGCATTACAGCTTCAGCACTGGGGAAAAAAGGAAAAAATGCAAATCAATTGTCTTCAATGCCCTGTGACTCTTTGTGTGTGTGTGTGTGCACTTATGTGTATGTGTGTACTGTGTTTCATTTCTTTCATGTCTCCAGAGATGAAAATGGAGTTCAGGGGCCAATTTGACTTCCATGTCCTTAGTATAAAAACTATGGTATGTGTATACTATTTATTTCACTACTAACCATGGCTATCCCTTCCCTTCCTCTTCACAGGAACAATATCTTTCACTGAATGTTAGAAGTTTTGGAGTTGTAAACATCTATAACTCTGATTACTTGAGAATAATTATCAATGATCACAAAAATAAGGTTTACTCTCTCAAAAGAGGAGAGTTTTTTTTAATAATCTAAATTACAAGCTTTCCATGTGATGGATGTATTAGCACTTGTGAATATCCCTGAATATGAAAATTTTCATGTGTTTTCCATGTTTACAAGGATAAATAACTTTTGTCAAATATTTTAAAGAATGATATGATGAAGATCACCACTACTCTGATTTTCTCTTTTTGCTCAGTGTTCAATATTCAATTATCTGATAATTGATTCCAAGAATATTAGTACAAAATCTCTCAGACTACAATCTGTATTTTTATGCAAATGCTCAGAAATTGAATGCTGCAAATAATGATGCAAAAAATAAAAATTAAGCTCTCCATCCCAATTATCTAATCCCACCGCACATGGTCCATTTGACAATAATTGGTACTTACACTACGAATCTCTGTCTGCTAGTGGGTGAATAATTGTGAGAATCCATCTACAAAAATTGCAGAATACAATTTTGAATTCCTATAACTTTTTTAAACAATATAAAAATGCTATTTGAAATATATCTGTAAATTGTATTTAATTCTAACATTGGTATTACGAAAAGAGCATAACATGTTTAGTTTTATATATTTCAGTTACAGGAGCACTTGGTTGGAAATGTTATGTTACCGACCATAACCCAGTGAAGTGTTTACAAGAGTAATTTTTATTGTAGTAAGACTCTAGAGTGCTGAGCTTGAACAGTAAAATTGAATGACTCATGAAAGCCACGCCAGATGTTATTCATATAAGAGGCTGATTAATGCATACACTTCATTTAGCAGAACCTTATATTGAGTTATTAAAATTAGAGACTGTCAGTTTCATAAATGATTGACATTTGAAATTGGAAAGATTTATGAGATAGGTATGCATAAGAATCTAAAATATTTCTTGTGCAGATTTATCCATTGGGAAAAAAATCAAATATGCTTTTAACACCATTATTCTCCCAAAATTGCAATGGGTATCTACTATCATCAAGTCTCTGAGATAGATATTGTGATCCACCCTGCAATAAGTACCAATTCATAGCGAATGAGCTATGGCTTATGCTGTCTGGAATCTGGGGAAATTTAGCTGAGTGTGTCAAGAATGAATAAAAGAAAATAAAGATTATGGGCAAAATTTAACAGAATAATATCGACTGAGTCGGTTGCCATTTGAGCTCGGTTTTCCAAGATCTGGTCTTTTAGGAAGGATTTGGTAACACAGAGCTAGTAAAAGAAAAATATTCTAGGTGAACTATGATATTGAATTGAGGAAACAGGTGGCCTGGAACAGCATGTCAGTGCATTGTTTCTGTTTACATATGAGAAATAGATAAAGTTTGGATTTAAAGAATAAGATAAATGCATGAGCTGGTTGAGCATCTCAGATGTACAGATTTTCCTGGAGTTTTCCAAATAGAAGAACATACTCTAAGGATCTAAGTTTTCCGTAAAGAATGTTAGACAACACAGTCTAGAAAACTAGATATAATCCTGCTGAGAGTTTTGGAAGTGACCTTGTGGCCTGTAAATATCACTAAGGCTTTACATTATAATTTATTTCTAAGCTAGTGATCTTGGTCTCCTTTCAACTGTGCTACTATAGCATTTAGAGTAAAATGCTAAATGATCCACATTTTAAGAAGATCTTTAGGGCTTAACTAATTCTTCTGGATCAAACTACAATTCAGTGGACCTAGAATTGCAGAAGTGAGAATTTCTTTATAAGAATACCTCAACAAAATTTTGATACAAAGGTAATACCTCTGGACATAGAGGACTTAGTTTCATTTGCATTAAAATAAGAAACTGATATCACACATATGCAACTTTTGATGGACTCATTTTTAATATTTAAGGGATGAGAGACAAAAAAATAGACTTCCGTTTGTGTTTCTGTATGTAAGCTCAAGTTGAAATTGTTTAAGCATCTCTGCTGAGATGTCAAAATTGACAAAAAAAAAAAAAATCAAATATTTCCTTGTTTTCCCAGCCTGAGTTCCGAGGTTAAACTGTATAATTCATGGAGTCAAACTGAGAAAGAAATGTCCACTTTGCTTTTCAATATAACTAAGAGGCCCATGGCTTCAACCTGGTCAAGTACCTGCTTCTTGGCATTGAAGTTAGAACTAGATGGCCATCCACCATTATCGGCACCCCGTGGAGATGAACAAGTGAGGTTTTGCTGTGGGATCAATCCTAATTTAAAGTCCTTTAACCTTAGAAATTCAAGATATAATGGTAACAGATTCAATCATATTTTTTTAAAAATTCCAGTTATGTGCTTGGCCCCCCAATCTTCTCCCCTCCCTACTGAAGCTAAATCAATTCTTTTTTTTTTTTTTTTCTTTTCAATCCTTTAACCTATGTCTGTCTCTCAGGCATGAATTCTGTTTTAGTTACTTTTCTCGTTAATAAAACAAAATACTTGACAACCAAAGTCCCGAAGTTAAGGGAGGAAAGGTTTATTTAGCTCACAGTTTGCAGAGGTTTCAGTTTACAATTGCCTTGCTCCAAGGCAGGGCAGCATGGCAGAGGGGCCTGGCAGAGGAGAAACACTTCATGGTGGGCAGAAGATAGCAGAGCAAGCAAGGGACGACCACAGCTCTTTCTGGTTCTTCTATTTTAATCTGTCTTACCCCCACACCCTTAATCCAGTGCTCTTGATCCTAACATTGCTCCATGAGTCAACCCCAGCGTCACACAGTTTAGATCTAGCCACCTCTCAAAAAGCTCTATCTATGATGGTACCAGGCTTTGGAAGGGCATGTAGACACAAGCCATACCATTACTTTATATTTCTCAGCTGCAAAATGCTTTATCACATGTTCTAAATCAGAAAAACACTATCCTGGGCTTAGGTGGGCAGATTTAGAGAAACTTGTACGGTTCAGTGGAAAACATGAGACACTGTCATCTATAGAATTATTTACAAACTTTAAGGTCGCTACATGGTTAGTCAATTGGGTTTTTCAAGAGATATCAAAATAATTTAAGGGAGACAAGGTAATATTTTCAATAACTTGTGTTGATATGGTTGGATATCCACATATAAAAATTAACCTTCACCTTTTCCTTACAAAGTATATGTATATTAAAATGAAATAGGCTATATACTTATCTTCTTAAAGAAAAAAATGTGATCATGAATATTTCCCTTATAAAGGGAAACATTTGCTTTCTTGTACCACTTTCTATATGTGTAGACTCCCACTGCTAGAAAGACATGCTCAATACCAAGAAAATCAGGTCTCATATTTTCTAGATGGTTGATGTTATAATATTGTGGCAATGATCTGCTTTTTACAAGAAGCATAGTTAATAGTCCCCTCCTCTTTGATTCAATTACTCATAACAGTAGCTCATTACTGCCTTAGTTTTTGCTGAACTCAAAAACAGCAAGAAATGTATACACCCCTTAGAGAAGAAAAGGTACCATGAGCTCTGAACTTCACTCCCGTCTCCGAGTCATCCCACTGTCGATAATCACAGCAAACAGCTTTGCTACTCTCTGTAGAATCACCTCAGAACATTCTTTGCGTTGAAAGTAAGCATAGACTCTGAGAATCCCACAGGTGATGTTAGGGAAAGAGAATGCCAGAACTCCAGAGACAGGAAAATACTTTCTTTTCTGAAGTTATTAAATTATTAAAGTTTCATAGTGTGTTACTGCAAAAACAAACTTGTCCCTGTAAACTGACTTAGAAGAATGTCACCTTCAAGCTTTCTCTCATTACTATTTGATGTGTGTTGAACACCAACGGGGGACCCTGATAGCTTTTAGGCTCTCTCCGCATTGTCAATATTGATGATGAAGAAGAAAGACACACAAATGCAAAGCACACACACAGTCACATACTCACGCCCATACACACGCATACACCAAATCTCTCTGGTTCTTACCAACGATGCGAAGAAGCTTTACCCAACTTGTCTAATACATAAAGAAGCTTTCTGGAGTAACATGACCTTAAACTAATCCAGGGCACTTGCCATCTCATTGCCCTTTCAGAGTTAATGCCCCTCTTAAGAAAATTATGTTTTCTGTAATATTATTGTTTTCTTTTTCCAAGTCTCTATTATATTTCTCCATATAACTTAATCCTTTGGCTCTTAAATCTTCTCCTAGAATTCTTCCTAATGATATTTACCTAACACTTCATCTTTTCTATTAATTCACCTTGCTGTTTTACTAGACTACTGTCCAGTAGTTATGACTCTGCTCTCTATTTCGTATATTCTGTCTCATACAGAAATCACAGTATGCATCACAGTTTTCCTTTCCAGAACATCTATCTTTTTATCAACACATTTGCCCTTTGGTCCAGACTGGATAAATAGGTAAATAGTAAAACACATTTTTCCCCTCACACAAATGAAAGTTAGAAATTACCACCAGATGCGTTGCTCTTTCTTTGGTTCAAACATCTTGTTTTTATTCTCATTTGTTTTCTTTCTCTAGAATACTTTTCCCCAAAATTTAGAATATCATTTATCTTTCTTCTGTAGGTTTTACTTCAGTTATCGTTTCCTCAGACAATTCTTTCAGGAACTCTCAATCTCAATGTAGGTAGATTATCTAGTCACTTTCTAGGTATAACATTAGTTCTTTCTCAGGGAAGCATAGATTATACATAGGTTTGTACGCATGATTTCTCTTCCCCACCAAGATCTACATGAAGAAAAAGGCAGAAAGTGGGTATATTTGACTGAAGCTTTTAGCAAGGTGTTCTTGAGGATATAGCCAATGGACTTGCACTTGAGCTGAGAAGTAGAAATCAGACCCTGAAATCGATAATCAACAGTAAATTACTGTGATGTATTAGTTTGTATCCCAGAGAGCTAGCAAAGGGAGGATTTGTAGAGAAGTGAAAAGGATGATAGGCTTAAGCAAGACAAAGTTTCAGAACGAGGAGACGAAAATGTTGAAATAGACACTTGTAGTTGTTAATGAGTCTAATTTACCACATGAGCAGTGGCTTTATTTGTTTCTTGTCTTGCTTCTAAGAGCTGATATAGCTTATACCATAGTGGACATGAAAGACTCAACTGAGAATCAATCTAAGACATATTGCTATCAAGAGATAAGACTGTAGTACTAAATAATGCAGAAATCAACTTAGATCCAAAGGAGTAGGTGACTCTACTGGACACAAAGAATAGAATATGCCATTTCTCAACACATCACTGAAGTGGTCTGAAGAAGAAACACAGAACAGTAGAAGACAAAAGCCTTTCCTAGCTTAGCAGATAACAAGTAGATATTTTATACATCACATTGAAAAGATGATCTTCACAAAAATTCATAATAAGTAAAAGAGTAAGAGATGTCCTCAAATAGAATAAAGATCCTGCAAAAAGGAACAACCTATTTTCTGGTGGATTGAATGATTCAAGGACAATCTAGAACATAAATAAATGGAATCTGGAGAAAAAGGAAAGTGAACCAGAAAAATAGAACCTAAACACAATAATAAGAACAAGGAAAATTTATCATGGTTATATTATCAGGTCATTAAAGAAAAGGTACTAGAAATTTATAATAAAATTAATATATTTATTATTCATTAACTATATTTAGAATCCCTTCTAGACTTACATTTGAGTGGTTCTCATTCTTTGATATAGATTTAGCTGTCATTGGTTAAACTTGTAACTTGTGTAGTTGTAAATTAAAAAAATAAAAAATCCTTAGTACAAGGCAGCCAGGTGGATTAGATAAACTCATGTGGAAAATTTTGGTGCAGACATCCTGATCAGGATGTAAACCAGAGCAGTGCACCCTCTCACAAGAGTCTCTTTTATGAAAAAATAAAGCAAAATTTCATAACAAAATTAGAAGAGAGCAGTGGATAATAATAATAATACATTGTGTATTATTATCTTCCAAGTAGTTACTCTGAGTACAAATCATCCACAAAAAAGATTCTCTTACACAAAGAGGAAACAAACGATATTAGCACAAAACTTTCTTTTCAATGAACTAAGAGAAACTAGTAGCATATATTAAACAAATTACCAGATATATTTAAATTTTTCTGAAACAATGGAATATGTAGTTCGGGGAAACATCTGAATCGTATCCCCATTTTCTATTTAATCTCTCTTCCATTTTGCTCCTCATTTGCACATATATATACCTTGATCTTCTCATATAGGAGAAACCATGTGACATTTCAGGTTTTATGTCTGATTTATTTCACTTAAAAAAACACATAGGCTGGGGATTTAGTTAAGTGCTTAGAGTGCTTGCCTGTAAGCACAAGGCCCTGAGTTTGATTCCCAGCACCACAAAAAAAAAAAAAAGAAAAGAAAAGGAAAAAAAGAAAGAACACAGACTTAATGAGGAGTGTTTCCCTTTGTGTATCCTATATATGGCACAGACATATTTTCTTACCTACTTAATTACACAAAAATTCTACAAAAAGTGCTTAGAGATTTGAATGTTAAAAAGAAAAAAAAAAGAATATTTGTGCACCAAACAATAGTCATCTGTAATTACAAGAAATTGTATTTGCTGAGTTTGTTACCTGTAACAGACATGCTGTAGTTTTTCCTTGCGCCAATATCACAAGGTGTGTGTGGAATTACTGTTTCTCTATTTTAGGAAAAAGATTGTGTTGGACCGGGAAGAGCCTTATGAAAGTCTCACACAGATGATGATTTCTATTTCAGATTTTTTTTTGATATTTTTGAGTGGATATTTGTTTTTTTTTCATATTTTCATAAACACTGCGACCATCTGGGGAACATTTTTCTAATACATATTTTAGTACCTCTTCTCTGGAGAATGTGAATCAATAAGTATATCCATAGGTCATGCAGTCAGGCTGATTCTCTGGGGAAAAAGGAAAACAGTATTTACTACAGGTTTTGATGAGAAATCTGTGAGTTCAGTCACTTAATCTTGAGACAATCACATGAATATTTTAACTGTGACCTGGAGTACAACCCTTCTGTGTTTTAATTGATCATGATTAACTCCAAGTATAAAGATGTTGCCAGCATACTAGATGTAGTCCACGAGTGATCTGTGTCCAGGAATTTAACCTGTCAGTAGCCTATCCTGCCATTTAAATTCCTGACTATCCTGACTTGTTAGTAATTTGGTTGTGAAGGCATTTAAATGGATACCACTGCAGAATTTTTATACCAATTGTGAAAGTGGTAGCTTCTTTAAAAAGGAAAAAAGGACAAACAGTAAGCAAAAGGAGTGAAATATATATACTTCTAATTGTGGGTATTTTCAAAGCAAGGAAAATCGTCAGTCTTTTCCTTACATTTCATTACTCGGCCCAAATGCCATCAAGCTAAGTTGAGTGGGAATTACATACAGGAATGGAATTGCCATGGCAACCAACTTAAAAATTTTTCCCCTGTTGAAAATTTAGCTCACTAGATAATACTTTGTTTTTACCTTTCTGGAAAATTAGATGAAAGGTAATTTTGGAAGCATACAAAAGACATTTCTGGGTTCAAGCCATGCTTGGGGTAGTTTTCCAGGGGTAAAGGATATTAGTAGTTCTGTATCCCTTATGAAATAAAATAAAGAAATATGAGAAATCTAGATATTTAGTCTATTAAGATCTCTAAGTCACCACTGTCTGGCCAATATCCTGTGTGCTATTTGTCCATTTGTTGAAGGTCTCAGTGCATAAGGATCATGGCACAAGAACACAACATCCCATTATAGTCGACAAATTTTTGCAAAAATACAGAAATAAATATTTTTAAATTTATTGATGAAGAGTTTCATAAATGGTTACACTTTAATTTCATGGCACAACAGAAACAGAAACAAAACAAAACAAAACACACAAATACATAATGTGATATCCCTACTCATTTCTGCTTTGAGGACTAATCTTCCCCTAATACTTGAATTAAGAGAGGTGATTGTCTAATTTTCTACAGATTGTGGCCAAGTACTTATGCCCACAGCTAATAGTAGGAGAAAAAAAAGAAGAAGAAGAAGAGGAGGAGGAGGAGGAGGAGGAGAAGAAGAAGGGTGGTAACTTAAACTTGCCTTCTCAGATGAATTCAATACAAGATTCTAATCTTGGAGGGAAATGTGCAGCTTCAGATGTTGAAGAACCAATTCAGTTGTATGGATTGGAGTATCTTGCAAGGTGGAGAATTAGGGCCACAATTTGAACCTCTAAATTGCAAACACATGCTCACCTCAGAATTCTTAGCTTGTAAGAGGAAGAAAGTTTATACCTATTAGAATGTAACATGTTGCACACAGAATTCTGCTACATTTAAAATTAACCATAAAAGCATAAGCATGAGCAACTTGAATCAAGAATCTTGATAAAAATATTTGAATTGTTTTTAAAATTCTACTCCTTTATTTTTTTATTTAAGAAAATTTCTTGATTCAATGTTTAAACTGGAGATTATCACTAATCCATTTATCCTGAAGGATTAAACAGAAATCTATACGTATTATTTTATTATTTCGTAGATTTATATTATCCTATTCCATTTCTCAAGTACATAAACAAATAGAATACTTGGAAAAGCAACACGTTTTGGAGCAATTAGTGGGCACATTCGTTATTTCTATTGACACAGGTTGAATCATCAATTTTATGGCGATTTAGTGTTTTATTTTGTATAGACCAATAGTGAATAAATGAATAAATGAAATAACTGTTCAAAAAGGAAAAGGAAGGTCAACTTTAGAGAAATCAGATGATTTATATACATTTAACTAAATTTAATACAAAACAGGAAAAGTGTTATTTAAAATGTGACATTGCTTAATGAATTATAAAGCATTTTATAATCTTCATTCAGGGGGAAAACTAAATTTTCACACATTAACTATGAAACATGTTCTGAAGAGTTTATTGAGCTATTTGGAATTCTTAAATTCTTGGCCAAAATAAATACATTTAACTCTTCTTGGCCCTCATGCTTTACAATCCTTCAAGGGTCGCAACAGGACCGATAAATGATGTAAGATATTCTTTGAACAGATTGGCTCCAATAAATATTTATAAATTTATATCGGAAGAAGTTGTGCTATTATTTATGGAGGTAAGATTTCACTTTAAGATAGATTTTCAAACTATAAAAAGTAAAATTATATGGGCTTCTTGCAAATAGAGTAAACTAAAATGTTTAGTAGTAATAATACATATAAATAGTTCTTTAAGCTGGAAGTTTAAAGTACATATTAATAAGAAAGTATGAAAAATTGAAAATCTGAGATACGTGTACATATATACATACATATAAAATAACAACCCCTTATAAACTTACTGTCAGAAATATTTTTATAATAATTCAAAAATTACAAACTCTGTCTCAATTCATTGTTTGTTTTCAGATTAAATTTAACTCACTTTCAAATAGTATTCACCCAAATAGTATTCTACTCTAGTATCACGAAGCCTAGACTTAGATGACAGCTATCTTTGGAATTATGAATATTGTCATTTAAAATATTAATTCTGATTTATTCTCACAGACCTTTGAAGTGCTGGTACAAGCCATTTTTATTCAATCATTATTCATTCAAAAATCTCTCCTAAGTGTATACTAGATTAAGTCTCCATGTTTCTTTTGTGAGAGATCAAAGACTCGGTAATCCTTACCTTTAAGGAATTTATTTAAATCAAAAACTAAATGGGGATGGAGAAATCTAGCTGAATTTAATGACTTCAAAATTCTTTAATGAAGTACAATTTTGTGATATGATCTGATTAATAATTACTGGAATGGGGATAGAATACATTTAAAATTTGTATATACTCTGAACATTACAGCTACTGCAGGCTATGGCTAAATTGACTTCAGCTGAAAGTAAAATAAAGCTCTTAATAGAAGTCACTTTACAACTAATTTCACATGATTAAAATTATATTATATATTTTTTAATATTTATTCATTTATGGTAACAACTCTCTTCTATATTCCTTGGGGTAAAAGTGCTTTAAAATCAAAGTATTTTCTACAGAAATTTCAATTTATATTTCCTGATGATAAAGTAAAAAGTACCAAGACACAAAAACATTGCCATATTTTCTTTGACAAGATAATAAAAATGATTCTTTGCATTGTACATATTAAATGTATTAAATAAAGAAGAGCTATGTACTTAATTTTGAATTTATTGAATTAGCTGGTCTGTTTCTTCATTGTTAAAACTCAGTATTCAATAACATAATTCTACATAACATTCTGATAAACTTTCTGTTATATTTATGTTAATTGATGACCTCAAGTTCGTCAATTGTGTTTCTAGGCTTGAAAATAGTCAAAGAATTAAAATGTACCATACAAATTAATTTTCTTTCTGAAAAATCTTAGAATAAAGGCATGGATATAATATATTCACGAGGAGACGTTGTTTATTAAGAAGTCATTGAATAAAAAAAAGGTTTACACAAAATGTAAGTATCTGAAGAATAAAACTTTGGTGTAGGAGAAAGAGAACTGGTTTTAGAATCAGAACTGATCTATATGCATAATTTGTTTTTGGCCTCACCAGCTATGCAATTCAGAAAAAAATTTCACACTCTCCAATCCTTAGCTTCATCCAGGCAATTTTTCAGGAAGTTACCAAAATTGATTCTGATTTGTCTTGAGCAGAAAAGAAACCAAGAAACCATAATCTGTAATGTCAAGAGGGCGGACAATTGTGAGGCTTGCTAGATACAGCCATGCTTAGAGCAGCGCAGCCCACGCGGCAGCCCCGCGACAGCAGTGAATGGTCAACAGCTCTCCCGTGTTTGTGCGCCAGTTGCCCATGACGTGCCGTGAAAGATGATAATCTCCACAACACTTTCCCTTAGGATGACATAAGATGGGAGCTGTTCAGGGAGGAGATCAGACAGCTCCTAGGAATGAAGAGTGCAGGCAGGGGTTTGAGTTTCCCCATATATAACGTTAGGTCATTATAGCGAAGAGCCCTACAGATTACAGTGAAAGTGAGCAAATGTAGTCAATAATATGGTGTGATTTTTAACTATGCTATGTCAGGCTGATTGATTTAAGAAATGCCTGGGGTCGACTGGTAGAGTTCATGTCTGGGTATGTCTGGGTGAGTCATGGAAGTACGACCTTGGGTACTATGTATGGTCCCTCACACCTTCCTTTCTGCTTCTGCTCCTCAACTCTGCTTGCCAGCCACCATGAGCTAAGCAACCTTCACAGCCTTCCACCACATATCTTGGGTGAGCCAAATTAAACTTGTCTCCTCTAAAATGTATCTGCTATTGTGTTCCAGAGAGATGAAATCTAATACATATGATATATAATTTGTTGGAATCTGAATAAGTTTGTGAGAAAAAAATTTTCAGTTTGATAACAAAGAAATAGTTTATGTAAAAAAACGAGTGGAAGACAGAAATTGATGAATAAGATGTGCTAAAGTTTGTTCTTTTCTCTGGTATGTAGGCTTTCCTTTAAATCAAAGGGAGAAGCAAATCCAGAGAGATTTGATTTATCACAACATAATATGCTAGATCTGAAGATCTTGCATCAAACTGTTATTCATATGTCTTTTTTTCTTCCAAACCAATCTTGTGTACCTCTCTTCATCAAATAGAAAGAGAATGTCAAAAGCATATAAGTTTACCATTAGAAAAGAGATCCTCCTGGTATATGCAAAGTGTTTCTTCATTGTTGTTGTTTTTGGGGGTTTTGTTTTTTGTTTTTTGTTTTTGGCTTGACAATGGCAAAATATATAATTCTTTGACAGAGAAAGGAAATATTCTTGTTTGTTTCTGAGCTTGTATTTATATGGTCATGGCTTGACTCTGAAAGCCATTGCTTCAGCTCATTTGAGATCTCAAGTAAAAATAAATGTCACCCAGTGCTGAAATACTATGAAAGCAATTCCATGTTTATTTATAAATATGACAGGCAAGACACTTGCATACATTCTGTAAAGAATTCTCAGAAATTTAATCATTTCAACCATAATATATTCTCATATATTTAAAGTGCTGTGGTAGGAGAGATACCATGCAGAAATATTTTTAGGGTATACTCTAAGGATTATCTAATTGAAAAATTTTAAATTAAATCTCAAAAATGCATTGGAAATCTCAATTTAATTCTAATAAAAATTAGAACTTGGAGAATATGCACTTTGCAAATATTATTATTTTATAAGCACATTTAGTCATTCATTGTTTAGACATTTAGTCATTCATTGTTTATCATTTTACTAGTATATGGTTAACTCTTTTTCTAAGGTATAGCATAACTAAAAGGTACAGAAAGTACTGTATAATGTCTTGATAGTGAGCTATGTAAGTCATGAGAATTATCAATAATTATGGAGCTGCCAGTGGTTTAGAACTTTTGTTAATATTCTTTCTCTTGTTGCTTCAATAGAGATAAAACCATTGACAGTTATGAGGAAATTAAGTAGAAGTTATAAAAATAGTATTCTAGTAAATAATTTAATTTGGTGTAAGTGCCTAGGGACAAAATGCCCTTAATGAGTTAAACAAAACCGTAAAATGTTTGGATCTTTTGAAGAAAAAAATAAAACACAACAATAAAGTTGAGCAAAAATTTAAAGAATGTCTTTTTGAGTTGTGTACAATCAGACATTCTAATACTCATTAAATAATGAAAATTAGTCATGAATTTCAAGGTGTCCAAAGTTTCCCTTTCCTCTAAACCACAGTTAATAGCTGCATAAATTAAAAGCTGAGGTTGATTACCACTAGACTCAAACAATGCATAAAATGTGTTCATATCTGTAAAATGTAAGTTTAATCTCTTTTACTAATGATCACAAATGACATGTAATCAATGTGTAATGAATCGGCAAAACAGATAATTAGCATTGTGGTTTGAGATATAGAAGAGCACTCTTGAACCTCTTAAGTGTCATCCTAAAAAGTATATCTCACCTGGCATTTGGTCTTCTGTATGACACAGAATCTAAGATTTTTGGAGCTCAAGCTTAAATTATACATTTGGGTGGAGAATGAAAGAGATTCAAAAGAATAACACAGCTACTAATAGTGAGATTTTGCCAATTTTAATACATGTTGCTAAAAGAATATAAGCCTTTGGACTGATGGATAAAACAATCAATGTTTAATATCAATTACCTAATTCATGACCATTACATTGTAATTCATTCTGAAAGTAGAAGAAAATAGGTTATTCATTTATTTATTTATTGTTCTTTTTAGTACATGTTTGAAATACATGAAGTTTACACTCAAGTAAGTACATGGACATATCATATTTGAGTCTTTTTATTTCCCTTCCCCACACACTTCCCTTCCTCCATCTCTAGATCCCCTTTCCTCATTTTCATTATAATTGTTAACATTATTATTTTTAGTTCGCATTAATGACATATAATTTTTACATTCATTATGGGTATTTGGTTCATATACATGACATATATTAAATCTTTTTACTTGGAGCTAGGTAACAAACCGCTATTTGGTTTCCTTCCCCTAACATTCACTTTGGTTATGTATTTACTAGTAAATGACTAGAATGATACTAGTAAAGTATACATTTGGAAGGACAAATTAAAGAAGTTTTACCATTTATGTGGCATGTAAAAATCAAATGCTAATTAAATACTCCAAAAAAGGAAGAAACTTTTCATTCCTCTGTTGATATCTTAATTTCAAGAATATTTATTCTATAACATTTTCTTCCTTAAAGAGTGGTGTCCCCTTGACAGAATGTCACATTGGAAGTAAAAACTTCCAAATTTAAGTGGTCATGTCCTAAAAGTTTCTTATTAATTAATTGTGATTATAGTAACATATTAATCATAGGAATTAGCCACTTGGATTCTTTTTTGTTAAAGAAACTATTAGTTATTCTCACTTACTCTCCTATTACTTGGTGGTAATATTCTCCCTGTGCTCTGCAACATATATTAAAGATCTAAGGGTAATGGAGATTTAGTAAGAAGCAGCAAGTATAAAATTATAATATATTCTGTTTTTTCTGTTGGCATTTGTTTAAATAATATCAGGGCAAATAAATTTAAATCAGTTTACTTATAGAAAAATCATTAATCTAATCAGATAATCAGTGTATCTAATTATTATGATAAGCCAATGATTCCTTGAGCATTTATTCAAAATTGTGAACAAAAATGTGCATCTAGCTAATTGCCCTTCTATAAAGTAAAATAATATATATTTATTACAATGGAAGTCAAATATATCCCGATGAAAATGCAGTAAAATGAGTTCTTATTTTAGAAACAATATAAAAATACTACATCTTCAAGGTTACTTACCATTTAGAGAGTAGGCTTTATAAGAAAAATATATAGAAGAAAATTCTCAAATGTTTTCGTACAGATAAGAAAACATTATATAGATTAGGCCTGAAGTAAAAATGCTAACTTCTTTGAGACCTATGAGTTAGGTAACATTTCCAAAAATTACCCTTTACAGTCACATACTTAGATTACCATTTAAAATTCACAAAAATCCAAGATTTGTGAAAATCTCTTCATTGGTCTACATATGTCAGTATTCAGCCATGTAAATTCTTGACTTCAGATGTGCTGAAACAAAAATGAGCAGCTAATGTAAATGATCTGTACTCATGGATAAGGCCGAGCAATCACATGCATTGGCAGGATAAGTATATCAAGCATGATAAAGGCCAGAATGGCGGGAGAGGAAAACAAAGTAGAACAAGAGTGCGAATCAAGGTAATAATTGTAAGCGAGGTAGAGATTTTTCCAACTACTGAATCATATTCCCCAGGCCTCCACTAAGAAAATTCTGAGTCATGATCTATGAGCATAGACATTTCATGAAACTGTGAGACCAAGAGGCTCTATCTCAGATACCCGTGGTTCCTTATTCTATTTCTCATTAATAGTGCAAATAATAGTAAACATTTTCACTATGTATGATCATTTTATTTAATTTATATAACAGCATTGTATTTTAAATATATGTAATTATTATATTTATATGTGAAGAATATGAAACTTGAAAAGGATTAGTAATTTATCCATTAATCCTAAAGCATTAGTAACTTATCCAAAGCCTTTACCATTTAAGTTGTACAGATGAAATGTGCACATAGTTATGTATGGGTTCGGGTCTTCTGTCCTCCAAAACTGTCTTAGTTTTCTTATTGCTAAGACAAAATATATGACACCCACAAGATGGAGTAAGGAAGGTTTATTTCGGCTCACAGTTTATAGCAGTTTCAGTCCATATTCGGCTGCCTCAAGGCAGAGAGGCATGGCACGCAGAAGGTAGCAGGCCTCTTTTTCTCTTTTGTTCCATCCAGGCCACAAGCTTACTGGATGGTGCCACCCACATTCAGGGTGGACCTTCCCACTGTCCACACCCAGAACTATGCTAAACCAATCAGTGGACTAATTTAGTAGCACACACCCTTAATCTCAATAAAGAGAAAAGATAGAAAACAGAGAACAAAGACAGAACCTGAGAGAAAAGATATAATCTCTCATGTGGGACCCCAATGTCCTACCTCTCTTGGCTAGACCTGATCTACTCACAACACATTCAGCTCTGAATAATTCAGTGCATTAATCCATGAAGAGTATAACACTCCTTCACATATTAACCTTCCAGAAGCCCCACTTCTAAACACAGGAGCCTTTTAGAGGACATTTTAAATTTAAACCTCTAAAGATGATGTCACTTACTAAGGTGAAGGAACCTTTGGAAACAGCATGTTCTCCTGTATGCATTTCATTTCAGTGAGTGTTGGGGAGGTTGAATATGTGGGCACTTTGTATTCGTGATGATACATTTCAAAGAGGAGTCAATTGTAGTACTAAGGGACATCTCAAGCATAATGACATAGATTTTAGACTCAGTTGTAAATAATTAATACTCCAAATTATGAATTTAGACAAAGTTGAGGAAATTGTATAAATAAAATGATTCAGACTGAACCTTTTAGGTTTCCAAAGTTTTGATATGAAATAAAGATAAAGAGGACAAATAGGAACAGAGCAATATCCAATAAGAAAACCCATAAAGTTGTAACATAACAAAAGTTAGAGTTGTGTCTAGAAAGTTTATGTAAAGTAAATGAAAAGAAAGTATAATGTAGAATTAAAGATGAAAGATTGCAAACAAAATATCTGTGTCCCAAATCAATTTGCCCTGTTAAATAGGTTCATGGTCATAGGAAAATTAACTTTTTGCCATAACTTGATTTCCTCTTCTGTGATATTGTGATGACACTATTGCCAAACTCAGAGCTTTCTTGTGAGTATTAAATGAAGTAATGCAGGTAAAGCACTTATAACACATTGGTACCCAAGAAGTATGATTTATGGCTATGTTCCTCAGAGAAAACTGGAAAGCTCTTTTAAATACTGCTGAAATACTTAACAGGAGGAAGATCTGATTATTAAATTGACTGGTAGTTTTGTCAACATGGTAGTTACTGTTGCATTAGTGAGGCAGTTGTAGGTAAGAAAGAAACAAGTCAAACTGGATTGAGTAAAATCTGAGAAAGAGGTTATGGATTGAAAAAACTTTGTATAGGCAATTCTTTCAACAACAGATGTGTGTATGTGGGGGGGTGTCTGCGTGTGCAAATGTGTGTGTTCATATAGAAATGGGTGCAGAGATAGAGAGTGTTTATTAGATGGAAGACACTACAACAGCAAATATCAATTTTAGAGAAAATTCATGAAAGAGAAAATACCCCACTGGACAGTGAGTTTTTAGTAAAACAAACAGTTTTCTTATCAACACATGTTATTGTCTTTAATACCAAAATATCTCTGGTTAAGTGATGCACTTTCAACTAAAAGCCCCAGAATAAATCCATACTATCTCAAGTTGAATGAGGAAAATTGAAGAATAGGTTGGCTTCCATCTGAGTTGAAGGTCACCCATAATGTCATCAAATCTGTCTGTTCAACACTTTTTATACATATGCCCTTCAACTGTTTAACATAATAGATCCAGCAGTCTAACTTTCTCCTGCTTTGGAGAACCTGGAGAAAAGAAAAGCTCTTATTTATTAGTTCAAGTAAAGACCTTCCAAAATCTCTGTGTTCTCTGGTAGTCATGTGTCAACCCTGAATGCAGCGGGATACAGAGTACAAATTGGTTAGGGCTGCCTCGGTGAAAGGAACACCAACCTTAATGAATAGCCAAAATATTTATTTTCAAAGAAGAGGGGATTGGTTTCCAAGGAGATACTGGCAGGGCCCACAAAGCAGAGTAAAATGAAAATGTGTCTCTTCTAGTCATTCAACAGAGAACAGTTAGTTGTTTGACTTGTCGTGTTCTCATGCCCTTTGATACTAGGTCTGTAGCCACTGTGGTCCTTTCTTATGATGTTGAGAAGCCATGACACGACATTCTGCATTCATTCTGCTTCACTTGTGTATTAATCTGGCTTTGCTGCCCAGGCTATAAATCACTGAACATTGGAATTCTCTTTTTTACTAAACAGGATTTTTATCCCTTCATGATTCTCTTTCCTTTTGCTTCATTATGTAGTTGCTGCTGCCTTCTTCACTCAATAATGAACCTTTCTTTAGGGTCCATTCCAGCGAGGCTCGATTGATTATGCTTTTCTTGCTTCTCCTTTCTTCACCGCTGGCCTCTTCTATCTTACATTCTCTATGTCCTGTTTATTTCTAACACCAGGTTCCAAGTCACATCCTGTGGTTTTTGGGCCAACCATTTCCGTGGATCAGTGAATAGTTCTTTCTACACAAGAACATAGTTTCGTATTTGTGCCCACAAAATAAATTATATATTTTGAGCATGAAAAATCTAACTTCTCAGTTAAAGGCCTCTAAGAGAGTGAAACTCCCACATTCAATTTTAAAGGAGTGACTTTTAGTAGGAAAAAAAATCCTTCCAATAATACTTTCTATTTTCCTCCTTTTTATATGCTCTACTACACATTTTTTTAAAAAAAGAATCTAGTATGATTCAAATGCTGAGGAGGGGAATGCTTATCATATTTATGCTGAATAAGTGATGGGTTTGTACCTACTCTGTTTTCCTCAATACTCCATTTTATTATTCCTATGAGAGAAATAATGATGAGTATAGGTGGACATAGGCTTGAAATTAAGCTTTCAACTTCCCCTCTCTGCCTCGTGATTCAGACCGATTCAATTAAAAAGTCAGAGTACTCTTGCTATAAAACAAAATGTGCAAAAATATATAGAATACATGTTTTAAAAAGTACACAGTTGTAAAAAAATATATTCAGTCCATTTCTGAGCTAATTTTGCATTCTTCAAAAGGTAACAACATTTTTTTTTCTTGCTTTCTTATCTTGTGTCATTTTTTTTAAATTTTATTTTACTGGTACATTTTAGATGTGCATAGTGATACCATTCATCATAGGGAATTTGTACCCGTACATGACATATCTCGCTGCTTCTTTTTTTATCCCCTTCCCCTCTCCTCCCTTCACTCCTTCCTCCCTCCTTATTTGAAGAGCTTTGTTTCCATTTTCCCTTCTATTCCTTATTTCTCTCGATCATTTCTGATTGGCAAAGTGGTTGTCTCCTTTGGAGCACACTTGTCATACCGAACAGAGCTCAGTGACTTCTCAGTGGAAGCATTTTCAAAGGGAAGTCTGGCTTCCATCCCATCCTACGACTGAGCATTCGTTCAGATTTATTCAAATAATGAAACCCTAAAGCTCAAAAAATTCCTCACGTGTTTCTTGAGAAGAAAGAAAAGTATTGCAGTGTGTTATTTTATGGAAAATAACTGACAAAGGAAGACCAAGAATCAGCTGGTGATTGATTGACATCTGATTTATTTCTCCTGCTAAAGACATATTTTTTATAATCAAAAAGAAAAGAAAATAAACAACCAAAAAAAAAAGAAAAAAAAAACCTCTCCTGCTTATTGCTCATTGTTGTCAAAAGCCAGCAATTTACATGAAAACTCATTTGAGTGCATGTGATTTCTATTCCTTCTTTCAGGGAACTATGGAGCTTGAGGTGTGATAACATGCTTTACTTACATCTCCAAGGAATTAACAGACTAAGGGAAACAATAGGATATAAAAGATTTGCAATCCTGAAACCCAAGAAGCCAATATTTTGGGGGGAGGGAGTGTTAGAGAAGATGGCACCAACATCAGATATTCATCAAAGACTGTTCCATCCCAGACTCAAGCTTCTATCATTGTAGTGAGTCTCTTTGATTGAGGCAATTCCAGGTCACACATTTAGGAGGTTAACTGATAGCTTATCAGTAAGAGACAGAGCTGCACCCACAAGATTTAGGAATATCATTCTTCAATTCTAACACATCTGTTATTTAAATATATCTGAAATCCAAATGCATCAAAGTGAAGTGATTTAAAATTATACTAAGCTTTCCATTGTTTTTGATTATTTCCTTTGCTTTTGAGAAACTTTTCAGTCTAATTGTAAAATCTCTTGCTTTGGTCACCTGTATTTTCAGAGGTGTCAAAAGGGGAAGAAAAAAAAAATCGTTGCCCGGATTTGAGTTAATAAGGTTTTCCCTTGTATTTCTTCAGTTATTTTATGGTTTTAGGTCATTTGTTGGAATATTTAATGCGTTTTGAATCACTATTTTATGAAATGTGTAAGAGAACCACACAGTTTCATGTTTTTGCATGTAGTTTTGCACAACCCTTGACCGTACCAGCAACACTATAAAAGCTAGCCTCTTCCTTTTCTTAATATGCCAGGATGATTGTCCCCATCACAGCTATTTCCTTTTCAGCTGTTCTGTTCAATCTGAAGTCTCTTCCACATTTTCACTCCCTTCTGAATTAAAGCTTTTGCCTATAACTTTATGCTTCCATGCCAGTTTTAATTTCCATTAATAGTAAGCCAGAAATGCCTATGTGTTTCACGTCACAGAGAAAGTAATGTCTTTCTTCTTCAAACACAAACTAAGCATTAATTTAAAAAAATCAGCTAAAAAAATCAGCTAATTAATTGATCTAACTGGTTAATGTTGATTTCTTTTCATGTGTCAGGCATAATACTAAGGGAAGGCTATACATTACTGTATACAGTATATTGATTTGCTGGTCATGGAGTTTACATTTTAACTTAATCAGAGAAAGCATCAATGGCTATGTTATTATATAAAATAGAAGATATTGGTTATTGTCATAAAACAAAGAAAAACAAGGAGATAGAAGTCAGGTATATAAAAAAGTGGAACACTCAGAAAATTTCTTTTTTTATTTATAATTCTTTCTTTTAAGTTATCTTTTTTCTACTCTATCTTTCTC
Source organism: Hystrix cristata (assembly GCA_004026905.1). NCBI lineage: Eukaryota > Metazoa > Chordata > Mammalia > Rodentia > Hystricidae > Hystrix > Hystrix cristata. The sequence goes on along the minus strand of PVJO010017034.1, from coordinate 1,716 downwards.
AAGCCCAATTAAATATTTCCTCTGAATTATGCATCCACTATCTTAATATTTGTTTAATATGGTATGTAATTATGTCATGTCACTTTTCATTTCTTGGTTTTTTTCCCAGTCATTCACTATTGTTGATAGATATTTTTAAATTATCAAGAACATCTTTTTGATTTGTGTTTCCATGATTAGTCTTTTCCTAAGTGCAAGAGTCAATTCTTGTTTTATGATTGCAATATTCCTCAATATTTGCTTGAGAACATTATTTTAAAAGATACTGAATTATTTTTGCTTCCTCAAGTATCAATTGTTTTCATTTGTTGATTTTGATCTTAGTATTTTTGTTCATATTTCCAAAATAATCTTGCTTATTCACATTTATGAAAAAATATTAAGCTAGCATATACATTTAATTCTTGATGTAGGCAGAATAATAGCTTCTAAATGATGGCTATGTAGTAATCCATAGAACACTAAATATGTTATATGTTATAACAAAGAACTCTCAAAGGAACAAATGGAATTATGATTGCTAATTGTTTTAGACACTTTCCTTGTCGCTGGGATAAAATACCCAGTGCCTGCAAGAAGACAGGTTTATTTTGTCTCCTGTTTTGAGAAGTTTCACTCCTTTCATGATTGTCAGTGTGATGGAAAACTACTCATGTCAGGGAAGCTGGGAAGCAGGAGAGAGGAGTGGGGGAGGGAGATAAACCCTTCCCAGTCATCTAGCCAGTGACCTGCCTCTTCTGACTTGGACTTGCCTCCTAACAGCAAGTTGGCTACAGCAATCCTGTAATCCAACACCTTCCAAAAGCCCTGCCTCTAAGAACATGATGTTTTGTGGGTGGGGTCATGTAGATATAAACCACAACACCAGTCAACTGAGGAGAAAACAAAGAGACAGTCTTGCTTTATCTGGTGCATCCTGTGTAACTATAAGGGCTCCTAAACGTAGATAAGGGGGACAGAAGATTGCATCACAGCAATGCAGTATGAGAAAGATTCAGCTTGTCGTCACTGATTTTCAAAATGTAAAGAAATCAAGAGATGAAATGAATAGAGACAATCTCTACAGTAACTGAGGACTGTGAAGAAGCACAACAATACAATAAAAAGCAAGGAAACAAATTCTTCTCTTAGAACCTCCAGAAAGAATGTAGCCTTATCAACAATGCTAACATAAGATCTTGATTTTAGCCCATGGAGACACATTTTTGACTTCTGATGCCAAAAAGTGTTCGATTATAATAAATTTGCATTGTTTAAACCATCAAGTTTGTGGAAAAATCTGTAGAAGAAACATAAATACAGCTTTCCACTGAATTTTCTCTACTGATTTGTAGATCTTTTGTTGAAAAATACTGATAACTTTCATGGTCAGATGAAATGATCACCCCTTACGTATTTTCACTTTCCATGGTCTCAGTGATCCACAATCATGAGAAAATAAAATGAAGGATCTTCTGTAGGCAATCATAATTCCATTTGTTCCTTTAAGGGTTCTTTGTTATATAACATAACATATTTAGTGTTCCGTGGATTACTGCATAGCCACCATTTACAAGCTATTATTCTGCCTATATCAAGAATTAAATATATAAACTAGCTTTCAATAACTTACCTGCATAAAATGCTGGACTGAAGAAACAGCTTTTGGTTCCTATTGCCATTAAAAACTTTAGAGTGGCTTTCACGTAATCTGTCTCACATGTGGCAAATTATGTA